>SJYA01000634.1:183911-198068 GCA_006410615.1 Neotragus moschatus | reverse complement strand
AGGAGATCAACCCTGGGATTTCTTTGGAAGGAATGATGCTAAAACTGAAACTCCAGTATTTTGGGCACCTCATGCAAAGAGTTGACTCATTGGAAAAGACTTTGCTGCTGGGAGGGACTGGGGGCAGGAGGAGAAGGGGACGACAGAGGATGAGATGCCTGGATGGCATCACGGACTGGATGGGCTTGAGTCTGAGTGAACTCCGGGAGTTGGTGATGGACAAGGAGGCCTGGCGTGCTGCGATTCATGGGGTCATAAAGAGTCGGACACGACTGAGCGACTGAACTGAACTGAACTGAACTGAACCACTATATATAAAACAGATAATCAACAGAGACCTACGGTATAACATAGGAAATTTCTCAATATTCTACAGTAACCTACACAAGAAAAGGACTGATATATGTATGTGCTGTGCTATGCTTAGTAGCTCAGTCATGTCTGACTCTCTGCAATCCCATGGACTGTAGCCTGCCAGGCTACTCTGTTCATGGGGATTCTCCAGGCAAGAATACTGGAGTGGGTTGCCATGCCCTCCTCCAGGGGATCTTCCTAACCCAGGGATCGAGCCCAGATCTCCCACACTGCAGGCAGAATCTTTACCACCTGAGCTACCAGGGAAGTCCAAGAATACTGGAATGGGTACCCTATTATCCTCCTGGGGATCTTCCCGACCCAGTAATCCAACCAGGGGGTCCTTCATTACAGGTGGTTTCTTTACCAGCTGAGCTACCAGGGAAGTGAAGTCGCTCAGATTCATGTCCGACTCTTTATGGCCCTGTGGACTGTAGCCTACCAGGCTGCTCCGTCCATGGGATTTTCCAGGCAAGAATACTGGAGTGGGTTGCCATTTCCTTCTCCAGGGGATCTTTCGAACCCAGGGATTGAACCCACGTCTCCCGCATTGTAGGCAGACGCTTTACCATCTGAGCCACCAAGGAAGTCTATATATATATAGGTACATGTGAGTGTGTGTGTGTATAATTGAATCACTTCGCTATACACTTGAAACTAACACATTTTAAATCAACTATAAAATAAAATTAAAAGTAATACAAGCTTTAATTTCATTTTTGAGATGAAACCTAACAAGGTGTAGTAAGTAAACTGATTTGTTATAAATAAATGATGAAAATTTAGTACTAAATAAAACCATAACCTTGCATTTCTTGCTTCATTGACCTTAGGGCACTTGTAGTGCAAATTGCCCATTTAGTGAATAGGGTGTTAGGCAAACAACTCTTTGTTACTACATCAATGACATCCTTTCCTAATAACT
Source organism: Neotragus moschatus (assembly GCA_006410615.1). Taxonomy (NCBI): domain Eukaryota; kingdom Metazoa; phylum Chordata; class Mammalia; order Artiodactyla; family Bovidae; genus Neotragus; species Neotragus moschatus. The sequence continues at coordinate 196,789 of SJYA01000634.1, read as the reverse complement.
CTAGTTAAGGATTTCACTTGATGTTAGGCAGAAAAATCAGTAAACAGTAAAGACGGTTATCAGGTCCCTGACTTCTGCCTCTGTTGAATGTCAACTATCATGTTGAATTTTTAAACTCATATTCTCTATATTTAAAACACGCTACTGGTAAAACTGAAGGTACATGTGTTTTGCAATAAAGGTGTGAAATGTATTTCTTAACTAAAATTAATACTTCATTTTATGCTCTTTCCAATTATACTTTTGTTCATCTGTCTGAACAAAACCATGCTTTGCTCATTTTTAGTACCTAAAAGGTGAACTGACTCACGTTTATAAAAGCACTATAGAAATTCTCTGAAGCCTTTGTGGCTCAGATAACAAAGAATCTTCCTGTAATGCAAAAGGCTCAGGTTTGAGCTCTGGGTCAGGAAGATTGCCTGAAGAAAGGAATGGCTATCCACTCCAGTAATCTTGCCTGGAGAATTCCATGGACAGAGGAGCCTAGTGGGCTACAGTCCATGGGGTTGCAAAGAGTCGGACATGACTGAGCAACTAACATTTCACTTCATGGAAATTCTAGACAACTCAAATAATGATTTTATCTCTGGCATTATTCAAGATTAAAGAAAGCTTAATTCATTCTTAGTTCCTCAGTTTGTTTTAATTTCATATTTTCATTCTTGATTTGCTCTTTCTTGTGACTTCAGTCTCCTTGTTTTTGAGTTTGAAATTATCTATAATGTTAACATCATCTCTTCCAAATTTACATTTTTAGTTAACGAGAAGTGAAACAGCCCTGGTGCAAATACTGCCGCTATCACTTAACTACTATGTGTTCTTGGGAAAATTATTTAATTGCCATGAGATTCAGTTTCCTAATCTGCAAAATGGAAGTTAAATATTTATGGTGGTGGTGGTTTAGTTATTAAGTTGTATCCGACTCTTGTGACCCCATTGACTGTGGCCTGCCTGGCTTTGTTCATGGGATTTTCCAGGCACAAATAGTGGAGTGGGTTGCCATTTCCTTCTCCAAATCTTCCCAACCCAGGAGTTGAACTCAGGTCTCTTTCATTACAGGCAGATTCTTTACTGACTGAGCCACCAGGGAAGGCCAAAATATTTATGGTACTGGTATGTATATTAAATGAGAAACTTGTTTATGGTGCTGGTGTGCATATTAAATGAGAAAAATGTTTTAATTAAATGCTCAAGGTCTGGCACACAGATGAAAAAAGTTACATATTATAGCAATCTCATGCCTATTTCATCTCCTTCTGTCAGTGGAGGAGTTGAGCATCCCTCCCTGCATCCTTGTGGAAATGGATCTACTCCATTCAAAACACCATGTTTTTCAATACACTTGCATTAACATGCTTAATCATCTCCCCCCTAATTCTGGTTATAAGTGGGCTTGCAGAAAGGTATTAGCAAATATCATTGTACTAGATTCACATCATAAACTTTGCCATTCAGTAATTTTGTATTTTTCTTTTTGTTAAACTGCTAAGGTTGTGGGAAAATACAGAAACTTTTGGAAAAGCCAATTTATGTAATTATGACCATTAGATGTTAAATCTCATATTCTGAAAATTATCTAGAGTTGTATTATAAATGTATTCTGGGCCTCAATCAAAAATTTAAAAATCTAAGGTTATATTAGAGAATATTTAGATCACAGTGATAAGCAGAAGTACCAAGACATGTGACATGTGGTATCCTATAATCTTCCTTCATTCCCTTCCCTATGTAACTTCTAAAAACTGTACGTTAAATAGCTGCACACAATACTTTTAGTCATTAAGCCTCACAGGCATCTTCTAGACAAGGAAAAAAAAAGCTTCTTTGGAGGTGCAGTGATGCAGTTACACTGAACTGTTTTACAGTACTAAATGAGAGAAATTATGTTACTAAATGAAAGCAATTATACCTTAGGGTCATTTTGAAGCATTATCAATACCATCAACAGAACAGTCCCATTTATTATCACCTATTGGTTTAATTAACTTTAAAAGCTTATGTGAATACAGAGTTCCATATCAAGGATTTCCATAGAATCCCATGTAGTTGGAAATGAAATAAAACTCCTGTGTTGATCTCTTCAGACTCATTCTCTGTCCCACTAAGGCATCTGACAGGCTGTATCCCAGTTAGTCCCTCTTACAACTCTGCAAGGCTCTTTGAGGATGAGGGAGCTGGGAGTGGCTTTCCCTTTTGTTTTGTTCTTTTCAAATTTCTGTTTTTCCTTTTTTCAGGTCTTGGTTACCTCTCATTCTTTCTCTGAGAGAGTTTCACATTTTCCAATCTGTCCTGCAAATTATCCACCAGTCAGCCAGCCACATTGCTGTGATTGTATTACACCCTCTAATGATTCCCTGTAGTTTTCCAGATCAAGCGTGTGTTCCTGTCTGTTTTCCACCATCTGTCGCCACTTGACATACCTTGTCCAACAAATCCATCTCCAATGCTCTGGGTATGGTTGCAACAAGATTAGGCTTAGGAGACCACACTGCTTGGAAAAAGATGACTCCAAGCCTTTATCAACTCTCTGGATGTGCTATGCTCAGATGCTTCAGTCATGTGTGACTTTTTGTGACCCCATGGACTGTAGCCTACCAGGCTCCTCTGTCCATGGGATTTTCCTGGCAAGATCACTGGAGCAGGATGCATGCCCTTCTCCAGTGGATCTTCCTGACCCAGGGATCAAACCTGCATCTAATGTATTGCAGGTGGATTCTCTACCTGCTGAGCCATCAGGGAAGCCATTTGGACTACATTAAAAAACAACGGCAATTAGTAAATTTTCTTGTTTTACTATCTTTAAGCACTCTTACATTTTGGGATCCCTTTTATATTCACAAAAATAAAAAGTATAGATACCCTACAAGTAGCTATTATAAGATCACAATGCACAAACAAGTCTATGGAGTAATGGAAAAATTACAGAAAAATATTAAGTAGACCTATATTTGACTTTGAAATCTTGCCAGGATTAAGGAGACCAAATGATTTAGAGATACTATATTTATCACATAAAATGTTCATNAATAAAAAGTATAGATACCCTACAAGTAGCTATTATAAGATCACAATGCACAAACAAGTCTATGGAGTAATGGAAAAATTACAGAAAAATATTAAGTAGACCTATATTTGACTTTGAAATCTTGCCAGGATTAAGGAGACCAAATGATTTAGAGATACTATATTTATCACATAAAATGTTCATCAATAAAAAATGAAAAGATAATTGATAGAGTGGGAGAAAATATTTGCAAATGAAGTGACTGACAGGGATTAGTCTCCAAAATATACAAACAGCTCACACAGCTCAATATCAAAAAGCAAATAACCCAATTCAAAAAACAAGTGGAAGAACTCAACATTTCTCCATAGAAGATAAACAGATGGCCAACAACCATATGAAAACATGCTCAACATTACTAACCATTCAGTTCAGTTCAGTTGCTCAGTCGTGTCCAACTCTTTGCAACCCCATGAATTGCAGCACCCCAGGCCTCCCTGTCCATCACCAACTCCAGGAGCCTACCCAAACTCATGTCCATCGAGTCGGTGATGCCATCCAGCCACCTCATCTTCTGTCATCCCCTTCTCCTCCTGCCCCCAATCTCTCCCAGCATCAGAGTCTTTTCCAAGGAGTCAACTCTTCGCATGAGGAGTATTGGAGTTTCAGCTTTAGCATCATTCCTTCCAAAGAACACCCAGGACTGATCTCCTTTAGAATGGACTGGTTGGATCTCCTTGCAGTTCAAGGGACTCTCAAGAGTCTTCTCCAACACCACAGTTCAAAAGCATCAATTCTTCAGCACTCAGCTTTCTTCACTAGATAAATGTTAATCAAAACTACAACCACCTCACACCCATCAGAATGGCGACTATTAAAAAAATCTACAAACAATAAATGCTATAGAGAGTGTGGAGAAAAGAGAGCCTTCTTGCACTACTGATGGGAATGTAAATTGATACAGCCACTATGGAGGACAGTATGGGGGTTTCTTAAAAACACACACACACACACACACACACGAAAACTACAAATAGAACTACCATGATGTGAAGTGTTAGTTACTCAATCGTGTCTGACTCTTTGTAACCTCATGGACTGTAACCCACCGGCTTCTCTGTCCATGGAATTCTCCAGGCAAGAATATTGAAGTGGGTTGTCATTTCCTTCTCCAGGGGATCCTCCTAATCCAGGGATTGAACCTGGGTCTCCCACCTAGTGGGCAGATTATTGTCTGAACCAACAGGGAAGTCCTTTGAACTACCATATGACCCAGCAATCCCACTACTGGGCATATACTCAGAGAAAATAATTCCAAAAGACACATGTAACCCAGTCTTCACTGCAGCACTATTTACAAAAGTTAGGACATGGAAGCAACCTAAATGTCAATCAACAGATGAATGGATAAAGAATATGAGGTATACGTATATATAATGGAATATTACTCACCCATAGAAAGGAACAAAATCATGCCATTTGCAGAGATGTGGATGGACCTAGAGACTGTCATACAAAGTGAAGTAAGTCAGAAATAGAAAATAAATATTGCACATTAACACATATATGTGGAATCTAGAAAAATGGTAGAGATGATCTTATCTGCAAAGCAGAAATAGAGAATAAATGTATGGACACCAAGGGGGGATGGGTGAAAGTGAAAGTGAAAGTCACTCATTCGTGTCTGACACTTTGGGACCCCATGGACTAATCCCCCATGGACTGGAATTCTCCAGTCCAGAATACTGGAGTGGGTAGCCTTTCCCTTCTCCAGGGGGTCTTCCCAACACATGGATCGAACCCAGGTCTCCCACATCGCAGGCAGATTCTTTACCAGCCTAGCCACCAGGGAAGCTCAAGNCTTTGGGACCCCATGGACTAATCCCCCATGGACTGGAATTCTCCAGTCCAGAATACTGGAGTGGGTAGCCTTTCCCTTCTCCAGGGGGTCTTCCCAACACATGGATCGAACCCAGGTCTCCCACATCGCAGGCAGATTCTTTACCAGCCTAGCCACCAGGGAAGCTCAAGAATACTGGAGTGGTTAGCCTATCCCTTCTCCAGCGGATCTCCCTGACCCAGGAATCAAATGGGGTCTCCTGCATTGCAGGCAGATTCTTTATCAACTGAGCTATCAGGGGGGATGTGTGGGTGGGTGGGATGAATTGGGAAACTGAGACTGACATATATACAGTATTGATGCTATGTATAAAATAGACAACTAGTGAGAATCTACTGTATAGCACAGGGAACTCAGTACTCTGTGGCAACCTAAAGAGAAGGAAATCCAAAAAAGAGAGGATATATGTATACATGTTATTTTTACACTTCTCTGTACAGAAGAAACTAACACAACATTGTAAAGTAACTATACTTCAATAAAAATTAATAAAAGTAATCTACGATAAAAATAAGAAATAAATATAGTGTAAAATTTGGCTCACTGATAGAATTGATCAATGATCAGAGATCACAGAGTTTTTACAGGGAGACATTCTGAAATTTGAATACAGTTTTAAGGGAATGAAAGCTACGTGACTGGAATCAGGAAGAGAGAACAGTAAAATAGAGAAAACTGTTCTATACAGAAGGCTCTGAAGCAGAAATTAACTCAAATAATTAACCATCACCATTAAATTTTTCCAAGATCTTCCATTCTGCCCACTGACAACCCCAATGTAGAAACAGAGTTTGAACCATGAAAACTCTGTGGGCTCAGAGTTACAGCTGAGTGAGTCACAGTCTGTCTCTTTAACATGGATAACTCTAGTGGACTATCTGCTAGTAAATCACAGAAAAGAATCCTAGGGAAAATAAAGCTTCACTGATGGAAGAAATTGCTTTTGAACTGTGGTACTAGAGAAGATTCTTGAGAGTCTCTTGGACTGCAAGGAGATCCAACCAGTCAAAACTAAAGGAAATTGGTCCTGAATATTCATTGGAAGGACTGATGCTGAAGCTGAAACTCCAATATTTTGGCCACTTGATGCAAAGAACTGACTCATTTGAAAAGACCCTGATGCTGGGAAAGATTTAAGGTTGGGGGGGAGAAGGGGACAACAGAGGATGAGATGGTTGGATGCCATCTTCGATGCGATGGGCATGAGTTTGAGTAGGCTCTGGGAGTTGGTGATGGACCAGGAAGCCTGGCATGCTGCAGTCCATGGGGTCACAGAGTTGGACATGACTAAGCAACTGTAGGCTATGGTTTTTCCAGTGGTCATATATGTATGTGAGAGTTGGACTGTGAAGAAAGCTGAACACCAAAGAATTGATGCTTTTGAACTGTGGTGTTGGAGAAGACTCTTGAGAGTCCCTTGGACTGGAAGGAGATCCAACCAGTCCACTCTGAAGGAGATCAGCCCTGGGATTTCTTTGGAAGGACTGATGCTAAAGCTGAAACTCCAGTACTTTGGCCACCTCATGCGAAGAGTCGACTATTAGAAAATACTTTGATGCTGGGAAGGATTTGGGGCAGGAGGAGAAGGGGATGACAGAGGATGAGATGGCTGGATGGCATCACTGACTCGATGGACATGAGTTTGGGTAGGCTCCTGGAGTTGGTGATGGACAGGGAGGCCTGGCGTGCTGCACTTCATGGGATCACAAAGAGTCGGACATAACTGAGCAACTGGACTGAACTGAACTGAACTGAACTGAAAGTGACTGAACTGAACTGAACTTATGGGAGAAATGTAATCCTATTAATTGATCCAAAAGCTGTTCACTTCCACATTGAAAATCACAGATTGTTGGGAACTACCAGCCCATTTTCTCAAGAGTAAACATTTATAAAATGTTGCTCAGGACCATCTCAGACCTAAAAACAATCATGAGTTTGTAACAATAATAACAATAATAAAAAAGTATAGCTACAGTTGGTAGAAAAAGAGTTCAACAACTGAAACAGAAAGTCTCTGTTAAGATCAAACAAAGCCAAACCATGATTAAGGAATATTTGTAGGAAGTAAACCTGAGAGTGCTATAAAACATTAATATCTGTACTGATAAAGCAAGAGTTGGTTAAAGATGAGCCAGAATGGAACTCAGGAACCAGTCAACATAAGTCAAAATTAAAGCCCAACGAGAACAAGAATCTGAGCAAAGATAGAAAAATTACTCTAGTTCACAGTTTCCTGAACCTGGGGGAAGGTGGGGAGTGGCGACAGTTCTAAATATTCTCATCTTCAGGTCCCATTACACAGCTACTCAGTTGGATCTACACTACAAGATCTCAGAAGCATTTATTTAAGAAGATCCCTGACACTACCATCACATCACAACATTATCTTTTTTTTTTTTTTGGCTGGGGAGAACATTTAGGATCTACTCTCTTAGCAGTTTTCACATATATGACATAGTGTTGTTATTTATAACCATAACATTGTGCCTTAGATCCCCAGAAGTCACGCATCTTCTAACTTGAAGTTTGTACTTTCTGTCTAATGTCTCCTCATTACTGCTTACCCAAGCCCTTGGAAATTACAGCTTTTTCAGATTCTACATATAAGTGAGATCATATTGTATTTGTCTTTCTCTGACATTTTACTTAGCATGATGCTAACACTAAGATGGTAATCATACTGTAGTATATAAGTGTATCAAATAAACATCTTGTACATCTCAAAGTTATATAATGTTATATGTCAATTACATTTAAATACCTTTTTTGGGAAAAATCCCTAAGTGATTCTGATACATCAGTGTTCAGGAGCTATTCTGTCTACTTATTTCTGAGGAAGGACAGATGGAAGAATGGTCTAATAGTTCAAACCAAATTCTCATAGTCATATGTGTACTTATTTAATTAAAAGTAAATAACACAGGCCCATTGCATCACCTTAATTTCTCTTAAATAACTTTTGTTGTTGTTCATCTCAAGCCCTGAGCTGAAGAGATAACTTAGGTATTTTAAGGAGACATAAGTTAAGTCAGAGTGGGCTCTTTTTTTTTTACTTCGTCTTCTATAAATAGACTAAGTAATGAAGTTCTATAGTAGTGGTTTCCTAATAAAGACATTTGGGGATAATATCATTGTGTTTATAAGATACTTTGATGAGTATAGGTGGGCTATTTAATCATAAATCAATAAAATACAATTGCTGCTCTGAAGGAACACATACACACATTTATATGTAATATAATTTGATCCAAAATCTAAAAGCAAGCATTGGTAGACATTAGCGGAAACTCTGCTCTTACAGGAAAGAGTAAATGTTTTCTAAAATTGAAACATAACTAGATTAGGCTAAAGATATTACACAATTTTATCAGGTAAATACGATGGTAATATTCAGTTGGTGTGTGCTGGCTTGTACACAAAAAAGCACACTGATTTTTAAAAACAGACTGACAGATTAAGGCATCTTTTCAAATTGGTCTGTGTTTGTGTCTTAGTCAATGAATACTTTGTTAAGTATTACAAATAAAAGGCTTGAGTATAAGCAATAATTTATTTACAAGATCTGCTCTTTTAATTCCTAGTGTTTCCACTATAGTTTTAAAAGAAAAAAGGTAAAGAAACAAAAAAAATTATGCATTTGAGCTCAAGAACCTTAAATTTCTCCCCAGTCTAAATCTAAATCTATCTACCACTGCAATTCAAGGTAAGATAATCTCTCGTGTTTCTTTTCTGTTTAGAAATTTATAATAGCTTTGCACTGATTATTATATTCTAAATTAAGGGAGATGAAATAACATTTTTGAGTACCTCTTAAGTGTCTAGCAAATGATCACCATCCTGACAATAGGTAAATATTTTTGTTAGTCACATTTTACAATATTTGAAAAAGAGAATTAAAGTTTTTTTTTTTTTTTTCAACTCTGCTCCAGTTCATCAGCTATTTAAAGCAGAGGCAGGATTTCAAGCACATTCCTGGCCTCCAAAGCTCATATTTTCTCCATCATAACATAACAAATTCCAGGCATAAGTATCTTACAGACACGATTAAAAACTGGTAAAAGAAATGAGTTTATATTTTACCTAAATCTATATACTAATGCACTTTTCAAAATATATTTTATTTTTCTTTCAGAGTATAATCTACCCTTATATTAGACCAATTCCATGTAGCATATTACAATCTGAAAACAGTATAACTTTGAGAAATGGAACCACAGTAAAAGTCATAACTTTTAACAAATGGAAGCTTAATTTCTTTGGAGGTTTATTTTTCTATGCAGTGTAACTGTTTCTGACATTTCAGTAATGCTTTTATAAGCAACTTGACCTTTGATACATCTCTTTTTACAAGCTTGGAGCCTGATAATTTGTCAAAAACAAAACATTCAGGAGGAGAGTTTAAAAAAAAGCAAAAAAAATAAAAATAATTGGCTTACAAAGCAATGCTTTTTCAGATAAAATTTATCTGATTTATAATCTCACCTGTTGATTTATTTTTAACACCCTGCATGCATATGCTATTTTACATTGTACTTTCGTAATCTGAGGTTCAGAACACATGCAGTAACCAGGCAACAAAGCTTTAAGGAGCATTGGCCCTAATGCTTAATGAGGATAAAAGTTAAAAATAATAATTGAGTATGCAAATAAAGAAAGCAGTTTATGTCTAACTCTTTTACTAAAAATCAGCCTAAATACTAAGGAAACCATGATTATACTCACTTACAAACTGACAGCACTTTTATCCCCCAGTTCTATAAGTAGCTGCTAGAGAGTATCAATGAAGATAAAAAAAAGAAAAGAAAAAAAACAGTGTGAATACTTTCTATTGTAAAACTATATCTTTTAGCATTGTATGCCAAGATAATGCTCTCCAGAAGCCATTAAAAAAATCAAAACCACTATTGAACTAGAGAAATCTTAAAAAGTACTCAGCTTATGTGTACATCCAAAAGATAGAATAGAGGCTGCCTATGTGATCAAACAAGGAGAGAAGATGCAGGCAGAATGAGTTCCATAGCTAATGTGCTAAGACTTTTGAAGTCTTTACCCCGAGGGCATGAATAATAAGCTACTCTGCTTGGGTTTGGATGGACTTACAAAGCCTTGGGGGAAGGCATGAGATGAAATACACAGACTCAAAATAACAGGGGATTTGGAGAGTTGAGATCTTTAAGCAAGTTACTGGGAAGTCAATGCCTAGAATAACAATAAAGACCTACAGAGGAAACTTGTCAGTAATATTCTAAGATCATAAATTTGTCAAGCAATAAATTCTATAGTCAGAAGTATAAACAAATGCTATGATCATATGAGAACACTATACTTCTATTTCTACTCAAAAGGACATGAACATAAAATCACATTCTGGAGATGATAATTGCTGACATTTGAACATTGCTATGTGTTAGGCAAGTGTTTTACAGGTTTTAGCTAATTGCAATTCTCTAACAATCCAACAAAGCGCATATGATTACTATATCTGTATTACAGAAAAGGAAACTAAGGTGTGGAAGTTAAATAATATGTGATTGATATCTTGTAATTCTCCAATTAAAGACTGTTGTTCACATAGAAAAGTATGGGAAGAAAAGATATGGAAGTGATTCAGTTTAAAGACTGGGGGCCATAGAAAAGGAAAGACTTGCCCAGGGTCACACCACACTGTTAATGATATAGCTGGATTTCTACTATTCATTCAGTGAGCATTTGAAGTTAAGGGTTCAGGAAAGAAATATCTGTGTTTTTCTTATGTACAAGGCCATTACAGAGATTATACCACGTCACCACACTGTGTTCAATTATCTGATGCACCAAGAAACACAAATTCCACTTCTTCCAAGAACAAGATACTTGTGCTATGTAAACTGCTTAAAATAATCTTGAGAAGCAGAAAATACTATCTTGCTTTCAGAGTGAGGAAACTCTGAATCAAATATAGAAACAGTAAATCTCACTGGAGCACACAGGGGGTTAAAAACACAGAATTTTCTTGAAACAAAATGAAAGAAATAGTGAAGAAATTCAGCCAATGAAGAGTAGAACCAAAGTCAACAACTTAGGAGTAGGAAAGACAAGAAAAGTTATGAGTTTGACAACAGCAACTGAATCTATGTAAATAAAGGAAATGTGAAGTTAAATAACTGTGAGACTTCATTACAGAAGACCACACAGATGCCGTGAGTCCAGAAATTAAACTATTCAACATAAATCAATAAAACTATTCAACACATAAATCAATTTTAATAGACATATATCTGTTGAGATAAGCAAGATGTTCTGGTACACCTTCCAGTAAATGGTACTGATAGCAATTCACCCCATTCCATTTCTTCAGGACACATTAGAAATGAAGTAGCTCTTGAGAAAGCAATTCAAACAAAGCCAGTCCCCAATCCAGCACTGCTTCAAAGAGAGCATGGAAATCACTGATCACCCAGTTGGTAAACACATTTTGCAGTATAATCCACTGCACTTCATCAGCTGTTCTAATTCTTCTCTCTAAAATGTCTTACAAACAAATGATCACTAACCGCAAACATTCACTTCCAATATTTGATGTGAGAGTAATTCCTTTTGCCTTTTCAACTTAAAGTAGGAATGATTTAAGTATTTCAAAAGAACTCAGCTACAACCTAAATAGGCTTTTCTGGTGGCTCAGACTGTAAAGAATCCACTTGTAATGCAGGAGACTGATTCAATCCCTGGGTCAGGAAGATCCCCTGGAGAAGGGAATGGCAACCCACTTCAGTACTCTTGCCTGGAGAATCCCAAGGACAGAGGAACCTGGAGAGCTACGTCCATTGGGTTGCAAAGAGTTGGACATGACTGAAGGGACTTAGCACAGCTACAATCTATGCTTCCAAGAATATTACATTGTAAAGGAATTACTTTCTATTTGATGAAGTTGACATGTTAAGACTTGTAAATTCAGGATGTAAAACATGTTAACTTTGATACATATATAATATGACTGTCACTGAAGTAATATTATCACATTACATAATTATAGCATAGTATTATTCATTATATTCATCATACTGTACATGGATCTCCACAGCTTATTTACCTTATTTAAGAGTAACAAGTCTGTACTCTTAAATACAATCAATCTTATCCTTCCTCATTCTTTGGTAACCACCATTCTACTCTGTTTTTATTTTTACAGTTTTTTTTTTTTTANTGTAATGCAGGAGACTGATTCAATCCCTGGGTCAGGAAGATCCCCTGGAGAAGGGAATGGCAACCCACTTCAGTACTCTTGCCTGGAGAATCCCAAGGACAGAGGAACCTGGAGAGCTACGTCCATCGGGTTGCAAAGAGTTGGACATGACTGAAGGGACTTAGCACAGCTACAATCTATGCTTCCAAGAATATTACATTGTAAAGGAATTACTTTCTATTTGATGAAGTTGGCATGTTAAGACTTGTAAATTCAGGATGTAAAACATGTTAACTTTGATACATATATAATATGACTGTCACTGAAGTAATATTATCACATTACATAATTATAGCATAGTATTATTCATTATATTCATCATACTGTACATGGATCTCCACAGCTTATTTACCTTATTTAAGAGTAACAAGTCTGTACTCTTAAATGCAATCAATCTTATCCTTCCTCATTCTTTGGTAACCACCATTCGACTCTGTTTTTATTTTTACAGTTTTTTTTTTTTTTAGATTTTTTTCATATAAGTGACACTACACAGTACTTTCTCTCTGTCTGAATCATCCTACCAGCACAATATGTTCAAGGTCCAAAGCAAATGGCACAAAATTTCCCTTTTCATGACAGAATAACATTCAATTATATACAGTCATGTCTGGATGTGAGAGCTGGACCATAAAGAAGGCTGAACACTGAAGAATTGATGCTTTTGATCTGTGGTGTGGAGAAGACTCTTGAGAGTCCCTTGGACTGCAAGGAGATCCAACCAGTCCATTCTGAAGGAGATCAGCCCT
>SJYA01000634.1:66731-181643 GCA_006410615.1 Neotragus moschatus | reverse complement strand
ACACACACACACACACACACACACACACCACATCCTTTTTTATCCATGCATCCGTGGGACTCTTTTTTTAATTCAAATGGTCAGAGCAGAAGACTTTGAAGATAAAGGCAAAGCAGTTTTATAGTCCAATTGGGAATAAAAGAGGTGCCACAGACAGAAACATCAAATATTATTAAAAGCAGAACATATATTAAGGTAAAAAATATTTGAATACACTGGAGAATTTATATAATAAAAAGATTTAGGTGGACTCAGCGAGAGACTCCTTTCCATTAGAATGAAAAAGAAATGCGTATAACATTGGCATGTTTGTTTAGTGAATAGGGTCATGGGAACTTGTACTTGGTTAAAACTGATGGAAGATTCAGTAGAATGAGGAAATGAAGCAAGCTAGCTGAATGGCATTTGTGCAGTTATTGCATTACTGGCTCGTGCATTGCAGTTTGAGATTTATGTATCTCTGGTGTTCAGTGCTTATTTTCTTGTCCTTTTGGTAGTGACTTGGCATGGTAAGCATTTGGAACTAAGGGATGGAGGCGCTAAGAGTGCTTTAAAAATAGCCTCTGTTTTGCAAAGTACTTTTGAAGCAAATTATATAAAATTCTATGAGAACCACACAGGGATAAAGAGATCCCCTACAGCAACAACAGTGTTCCTGAAGCAAGACTAAAGCGGAGTTACCAGCATGTACAGGCAGTCTCATGGAGGGACACTGCAAAAAATACATGGGTTTTGATGTTTTCATTTTTAAGTTTCTCTGTTAATTTAATATTTTCATAGCAAAGAGAATGCATTTTACTGCTAAGCAAGAGGATGCTCCTTGATTTATATGGTTATTATCATATTTGGTTCATTCGTATCCTGATCATTTTATTACTCATTCGGTCACCTTGTAGGTTCCAGCTTCCACACCTGCTCTTCTCCACTCATCAGCCAGTTTAAAATCCTAATTCTGATCACATCATTCCTCTCTCGAAATCTCCCAAGAGCTTCCCGTTAATGTGGAATGGCTTTCCAAGTCCTAAAAGGCTCTCTATGGTGTGGTTCTTGTCACATCAATCTTTCACTGCTTTCATATTCTGTTCCAGCCCCACTGGCCCATGTGACACTCCTGGAACACTTGAAGCGTTCTGTCTGGACTCTTCCTTCTGGCTGTAGATTTTCTCTCTCTGATATTCACTTCATTGCTCCCTCATGTCCAATACCTGCTTACCTAGCACCCTTACTTCTTGCCAGCTCCAGTCCTAAATCTTGACAATTTATAAATCCTTAGGGTTTTTTTCCTTTGTAAGTTTCTCCCATTTTGTAATGTGGCAGAACACAATTCAAGTGCTTAGATCTGCATCTACTGGGCTGCAGTCTTAACAAATCCCCTCCAAACACATTTCTCTTGCCTCAAAAATGTCTCTGTTCTTGGAAAACTTGACTCATATTCCATTAGAAAATATTAAAATACATGCCTTCAACTGAAAATGGAAAAATTCTGCTCTGATTCTGGTTTCTGTTCTAACAGTGAACTTTATTTGTTGAACTCTGTATTTATCCTATTGGCCTCAGAACAGTATAATCAGTTGTTCAGTATGTAGTATTTTAACTTAATAGTCACAACTCCAACGAGATTGGCATCAAACCCTCAAAACTGACCCTATTTTTCTACTTGTTGATATATCCCTGGCTAAGCTCTGACAGCTGTCAACTTGACCACACATTTCTATCTTTTTGTTGAGAGGAAAGAATTCCTCTCTGATCCAGCAAATGTTCAAGACAGGCAATTTAATAATCCAGACTGCCATAAATACGCACAAGTACCAATAATCAAATATAATGTATTTACTTGAAACGGAAATTTCACTTACCTACTGATCATGAAAACAACTTAACGTCTTTGTGTTTAAAACGGCTGGATTCATTGCCAGATACTGATTTATTATCATAGAAAACTAAAGCTTAAGAGAGCTTTTCATTTTTTTTTTTTGAGATGAATAAACTGAGCTGGTGATAGCAGAAAAGATTTGTCCAATGTTTTACAGTAAGTGACAGAACTAGGATTAGAATTCATGTCTCTTTATTCATATTTAGTAGTCTTTCCAGCATTCCTCTGGAGATGATTTGTATACATAATATTAGTTGTGCTATCCAGGGATATAATATCTAAAGACGCTGAAAACAGTGGAGTACTGCTTTGGCTAAATGAGTTGGGATTTCATAATCATGACTGGCCAAATCACAGTAAGAGCCTGACAAAATATTCTAAGTAGCAATATCGATCATGATTTAGAATACACTGTGACTGTAAGTAGAAGTAGTGAATGTAATTTGTTTATATAAATATGAAAACTTTTGACTGTGATCACTTTTAAAAATGTACTTGCCAATCCCCCTTCCTATTAATTAATAAGAGCTGCTCTTTGTATTATGCATATATATTTAAGCTATATTTTAGCTATAATGAAGTAGAATGCCTAATTAGTAAATTAATGAACTTACTGAAAGTAAATTCTACACCAAAGGTTAAGGTTTTTGTTTAATTGCTAAGTCTCATTTGAGTTTTTTTGTGACTCCATGGACTATAGCCCATCAGGCTCCTTTGTCCACATCATTTTCCAGGCAAGATACTGGAGTGGGTTGCCATTTCCACCTCCAAGGTTAAGGTAACTACATTTATAAAACACACACATACATGAAATATAAAATCAAAAGTTTTAAACTATGGCATTGATCCATTTCTTGAAATAGGAAAGGCAGAATGGCAGATAAGTAGAGTTGATGATTAAACCTAGCTAATGTCTTCGGGCAGGAGAACGGGACGAGAGAGGATGAGATGGTTGGATAGCATCACCAACTCGATGGACGTGAGTTAGAGCATGAACTGAGTCAGTTCAAAACTGACTCATTGGAAAAGACTCTTGCCGGGGACCAGCGTGGGAATCCCTCCCGTGAAANTCTTTCTAAGACGCTGACGCCATCCACGCTTCGAATTCCCTGGACCCGCTGTGGCTGGACCCTGGCACACTCTGATGCTGGGAAAGGTTGAAGGCAGGAGGAGAAGGGGATGACAGAGGATGAGATGGTTGGATGGCATCATCGACTCGATAGACATGAGTTTGAGCAAACTCTGGGTGTTGGTGACGGACAGGGAAGCCTGGCATGCTGCAGTCCATTGCGTCGCAGAGTCAGACATGACTGAGTGACTCAACAGAATTGAATGTCCTTGTACCCTGAGAATGACTCTGAGAATTGTTTCATGACTCAAACTGACCTAGTACAGACTTGTTAGTTTTTCCAGAATAGAAATTATGAAAGCACACTTCACTGTTTATACTCATTCCCATTATCAGATAAAACAAGGCTTTTACAAGCCAACTAACCTTGTCTGCGTGCAGAGGTGGGCTTGTTTGTATATGTACTAAGGTCACTGTCTGGCTTTAGTATAAAATTCTGTAAATAATATTTTGATTATAAATACTTAGTTATCTGCAAAACTCTTAATCCTATATTTTTCTGGAGGAAAAAGTAAGCTATTTACTGATAATAGAAAACCCCACACAACAACTTTACAGGAGAAATAGGCAAGCAGAATTTAAACTGAATTTTTGAAAGATTAAATATTAATTGAAAATCTACATATACTTAAGTAATTAGTTAGGAGACACTATGTGTTTAATAATGAATGTGCATTTGGGGATATGGTGCCAACTGATCTGTAATTTCATTAGCTCTTCTATTTGGTATTAAGAGGGCATGGTCTGTGTGTCCAGCTGTTTGTGACCCCCTGGACCATAGCCCACCAGGCTTCTCTGTGCATGGAATTTTCTAGGCAAGATTACTGGAGCGGGTTGCCATTTCCTCCTCCAGAGGATTTTCCTGATCCAGAGATTGAACCTGCATCACCTGCGTCTCCTGCACTGGCAGGCAGATTCCTTACCACTGGCCACTTGGGAAGCCCTAAGAGGGCATGCGGCTGCTGCTGCTAAGTCACGTCAGTCCTGTCTGACTCTGTGCGAACCCATAGACAGCAGCCCCGTCCCTGGGATTCTCCAGGCAAGAACACTGGAGTGGGTTGCCATTTCCTTCGCCAATGCATGGAAGTGAAAAGTGCAAGTGAAGTCGCTCGGTCGTGTCTGACCCTCAGAGATCCCATGGACTGCAGCCTACCAGGCTCCTCTGTCCATGGGATTTTTCCAGGCAAGAGTACTGGAGTGGGGTGCTATCGCCTTCTGCTAAGAGGGCATAGGTATCTCTATTTATACAGCTGTTATCTATCAGAATTGCAGTCATGGTTGCATAAAGTAACTAAAGTATCTTGTATCTTTATAGGATACAAAATGATAAAAGAAAGCAACAATATTCTTCCCATACCAGTAATTATTTTCATATGTAAAATGTATTGCCATTTGTCACAGTAAAAGAGTCAACAGTTAAGACAAGAGACTGCAGAAATATTTCCATATAATTAAAAAAATCAAAGGCTATGTTTCAAAACCTACCATGCTACAAAATCTACAAAACCGACTATACTGAGATTGCAAAAAATATGTTTTCCTTCCTGAAACATGTCTATGTCATTAAAAACAATTGCATTGAGTATAACAAAGTACAAGCTATAAAGAAAAAGCACAAGGGGATCAGATAAAAGGACGAAAATTCCAACACATTATAATATTTTAGTGTGAGCTTCTTATTGCCATTTTACCTCAAGTCTTTTTTTAGGGCCTTCTACTGTTCTGAGCTGTAAGAGGACAACTGCAATATTTTAAACACAACTTCATAAATGTCCTGTATAGAAAGTATGTTTTAAAGATGCATATTATGAGATACATGGAAGAGAAATTTTGTAGCCATGTATGTGCTATGTCAGAACTAGGTGCTGTGGGTAATTAAAGCCCAATTAAAACTACCATTTTTTAATTAATTAATTTTAATCGGAGGATAATTACTTTACAATATTGTGATGGTTTTTGCCATACATAGTCATGAATCAGCCACAGGTGTACATATATCCCCTCATCGTGAACCCCCTTCCACTGCCCTCCCCACGCTGTCTCTCTGGGTTGTCCCACAAAACCACCAGCTTCGAGTGCCCTGCTTCATGTGTTGAACTTGCACTGATCATCTGTTTCACATATGGTAATATACATGTTTCAATGCTATTCTCTCAAATCATCCCACCCTCGCCTTCTCCCACAGAGTCCAAAAATCTGTTCTTTACATCTGTGTCTCTTTTGCCGTCCTGCATATAAGATCGTTGTTACTGTCTTTCTAAATTCCATTTTTATGCATTAATACACTGGATTGGTGTTTCTCTTTCTGACTTACTCCAGTTTCACTCACCTCATTAGAACTGACTCAAATGTGGTCCTTTTTATAGCTGAGTAATATTCCATTATTACTTTCACTTTTCATTTTCATACACTGGAGAAGGAAATGGCAACCCACTCCAGTATTCTTGCCTGGAGAATCCCAGGGACGGGGGAGCCTGGTGGGCTGCCACCAATGGGGTTGCACAGAGTTGAACATGACTGAAGTGACTTAGCAGTAGCAGTAGCGGCGATATTCCATTGTGTACATGTACCACAACTTCCTTATCCATTTGTCTGCTGATGGACGTCAAGATTGCTTCCATGTCCTGGCTATTGTAAACAGTACTGCAATGAACATTGGGGTACATGTGTCTTTTTCAATTCTGGTTCCCTTGGTGTGGATTCTCAGTAGTGGGATTGCTGGGTCGTACGGCAGTTCTGTTCCCAGTTTTTTAAGGAATCTCCATGCTGGGCTCCATAGTGACTGTACCAGTTTGCATTCTCACCAATAGTATAAGAGGGTTCCCTTTCCTCCATACCCTCTCCAGCATATACTGTTTGTAGATTTTTTGATGGCAGCCATTCTGACTAAAACCCAATTAAATATGACATGGTTTCCAAAAATTTATAATTTCGCCCAGTGGACAAAACGAACTCATGTGAAATTATAATCACTTTCTGTGGCACTGACTATAAGTGAAATCAGAGCTAAGAACCGGAGATAGTGCAGGAACATATTACATCCACATGTCTTTTTCTAATGTTTCCATTGTCACTGTTCATTAACATAGACTTCCCGAGAAATTTGTCCACCAATTATGAATATGAACCAAAGTTTTACTCCTTGCAATTATATTCCTGAATGAGGATAAATCATTGATAGGCTTTGAAGTTAGATAAACCTGAATTTGAACCTCTTACTTTCATTGTAACAGAGGACTTTTTTCTTATTTTTAGTATGTGATTTTACCTACCTTTTTTGGAAGTATATAATATACACAGGGCAATGTTCTAAAAAAAATGTAGGGTTCAGTAATTGTCAGAAAACACACCTGGGTAATCGCGTATCAAAGAGTGCAAAATAGAACACTTTTTTGCACTTTTGAAGCCCTGGTGCCTTGTCATGATCATTCCAACAGTTTCTCCCTCCCTCTTCCCCACTGTAACTATTATTTCGCATTTCCTTTCAGTATACACTTAGGAGTGAGATTCCTAAGTCATTGGTGATGAGTATGTTCATTTGTGCTAGACAGTGGTAAACCGTCACTTTTTCTGTAGCAGTGTTTGAGAGTTCTCTTGCCCTACATCCTCACTAACTTTTGGTACTGTCTAACTTTTGAACTTTTAACCATCCTCATATATGTGTAGAGGTATAGCATTTTGGTTTAAATTGGCATTTTCTAGTTACTAACGAGTATGTTTTAATAATGGAGAAGGCAATGGCACCCCACTCCAGTACTCTTGCCAGAAAATCCTATGGACGGAGGAGCCTGGTAGGCTGCAGTCCATGGGGTCACTAAGATATATATGTTATCTTACAATGTCGTTTTGGAAAAGTCTGTTCACGTCTCCTAATGACTTTTTTCCATAGGAATGCCTATTTTTCCTATTGAGTTTTAGTAGTTTTTTATATATTCTGAATACATCAGAAGGAAAGTTTTCATCAGTTCAGTTCAGTTCAGTTGCTTAGTCCTGTTTGACTCTGTGAGCCCATGGACTGCAGCACGCCAGGCCTCCCTGTCCATCACCAACTCCCAGAGTTTACTCAAGCTCATGTCCTTGAGTCAGTGATGCCATCTAACCATCTCATTCTCTGTCATCCCCTTCTCCTCTTGCTTTCAATTGTTCCCAGCATCAGGGTCTTTTCCATGGAGTCAGTTCTTTGAATCAGGTGGCCAAAGTATTGGAGGTTCAGATTCAGCATCAGTCCTTCCAATGAATATTCAGGATTGATTTCCTTTAGGATGGACTGGTTGGATCTCCTTGCAGTCCAAGGGACTCTCAAGAGTCTTCTCCAACAACACAGTTCAAAAGTATCAGTTCTTTGGTGCTCAGCTTTCTTTATAGTCCAACTCTCACATCCACGCATGACCACTGGAAAAACCATAACTTTGACTAGATGGACCTTTGTTGGAAAAGTAATGTCTCTGCTTTATCAATAAATATCATACATGATTTAGCAATTTTATCAAATACTTATCAATATAAAGTAAGTTTCCTTTCATTACTGGTTTTCCTTTCATTATAAGTTTATATCCTGAATAGAGGTAAAATTTTACCAAACATCCGTCCTGAATCTACTGAGAAAGCTGCATTTTTTCTTTTACCTGGTTAACTAATTGAATCAACTATTTGACTTTTGAATGATAAACTGGCCTCATATTCCTGGAAAACACCATAACTACTTGCTATCTATTACTCATTTTATGTATAATTGGGTATTATTTGCTAATTTTACTTATAATTTTTGCTTCTAATTTTGATATCCAGTTTCAACTTTAACATTGTTGGGATTATCTCTCATTTTTTATTCTCTCAAAAATTTGTATAAGACTGACAGTGCTTTTTCCTTAATATTTTGGCAGCATTTGCTAGTAAAGCCATCTAGATTTGTACTTTTCATTGTGGGAGATATTTATTTTGGATTTAATTTTAATGAATTGCATTTTTCTGGATATCTGTTCTTTTCATCTAAATTTTTAAACTGGCATCAATCAGTTAATCTTATTATTTTAGTATTTTTTCATGTTTTTATGATATCTAATAATATTCCCCCTTTCACTTTGAAACTGGTAATATATATTTACTATCATTTTTTTCCTCATTTGTTTCTATGTGGATTTATAAATCTTTAATGAGTCTATTCAAAAGACAAATTTGTGTGCCTTTATCATTATCTGCTGCTGCTAAGTCGCTTCAGTCATGTCTGACTTTGTGCGACCCCGTAGACAGCAGCCTATCAGGCTCCTCTGTCCCTGGGATTCTCCAGGCGAGAACACTGGAGTGGGTTGCCATTTCCTTCTCCAGTGCATGAGAGTGAAAAGTGAAAGTGAAAGTTGCTCAGTCGTGCCCGAACCTTAGCGACCCCATGGACTGCAGCCCATCAGGCTCCTCTGTCCATGGGAGTTTCCAGGCAAGAGGACTGGAGTGGGGTGCCACTGCCTTCTCCATTATCATTATCTAGTGCATGCTTTATTTTCTATTCCATACATTTTTTCACTCAAATATTTTCTTCCTATTATTTATGCTTCTATTTCTAGTATATTTTTTAAAGTACAGGGATACTCAGCTGTTTGTTCTTTTTAGTTTACCTTGTGTCTAATATGTCTTTAAGATTATAAATTTCTCTTCACATATAGATTTAGTTGCATTTCATAAGTTTGGATACATAGTATTTATACCAGAAATCAGTTAAAAATATATTTTACTTTTCATTTTGATTTTTTTCTTTGATTCATTCACTGACTAGAAAATTATTTCTTAATTTCCACACATGAAGAATGTATCTATTGTTTTAATATTGATGTCAAGCCTTTGGAGAAGGCAACGGCACCCCACTCCAGTACTCTTGCCTGGAAAATCCCATGGATGGAGGAGCCTGAAGGGCTGCAGTCCACGGGGTCGCTACAAGTTGGATACGACTGAGCGACTTCACTTTCACTTTTCACTTTCAGGCATTGGAGAAGGAAATGGCAACCCACTCCAGTGTTCTTGCCTGGAGAATCTCAGGGACATGGGAGCCTGGTGGGCTGCCATCTATGGGGTCACACAGAGTCAGACACGACTGAAGCGACTTAGCAGCAGCAGCAGCAGCAAGCTTAATAGTACTATGATTAGAAAATACATTCTGGAAGATTTGAAACCTTTTACATATATATTGATACATGCTTTATGTCCCCCAGTATTTAAAGATTTTGTATTTACTGAGAAGACAACTCTGTGATTATTGGCTATAATATTCTTCTAAGAGTTCAAGTTTCTTAATTGTGCTTTTCAAACCTTTGTTATTCTTATTGGCTTTTGTGTTATTATTCTATCAGTTATTGATAGTGATCTATTAAAATCTCACACCATATTTATTAATCTGTACTTGTCTCTTGCAATCCTGGACAACTTAATCCAGTTTTCATGATTAAAGAAATCTGAAGCTGGTCTTGAAACTCTCTGTGTATTGGTCATTTATTTATTCTTTTGATTTATCCTAGGGTAGGGTTCTTTGAGATGTCATTCTTGGCCGATCCTGAACTCTAATTTTGTCTACATAGCACTATTTGGCTATTAAAAGCTGTTAATCTTCTCAGCCACACAGCCTCCCATTCTAGAGTTGTAGATATCCATACAACTAAGACTATACAAATAGAAAACTTTTTTTTTTTTTTTTGCCATTTTCCTCTCAGATCTTTTCCCTATAATTCTTCACTGCCTTGTTAGCTCTCCAGTGTCCTCAAAAAAATATTTCTTTTCTGGCTTTTAAAATTGTTCTTAGAATCAGTCCTAATTATTACTCTTCATTATCAAAGTCAAAAGTATTTACTAGCTATGAGAACCTAAGTTATTATACTCAGGTTACTTAATCTGAGTCTCAGTTCACTTAATCGGAGCCTCAGTTCATTCTACTATAAAATAGAAATAAAATTATTACCTTTAAAAGTTTCTAGTGCATACTCTGCATATAGTAGTAACTCACACAAGAATGCTATTTTATTTCAACTGTGAATATTCACTGGAAGGACTGATGTTGAAGCTGAAACTCCAATACTTTGACTACTTGATTCAAAGAACTGATTTCTTGGAAAAGACCCTGATGCTGGTGAAGATTGAAGGCAGGAGGAGAAGGGGACAACAGAGGATGAGATGGTTGTTTGGCATCACTGACTCGATGGACATGAGTTTGAGCGAACTCGGGTTTGTTGAAGGACAGGGAAGCCTGGCGTGTTGCATTTCATGGGGTCACAAAGAGTTGGACACGACTGAGTGACTGAATTGAATTGATGCTTTCTTTACTTAGAGATCTGATCTAGTCTGGTGGTTTTATCTTATGTTTGATAAGTCATACTTCATTCCTGACCTCTCTTTTGATGTTCTGTCTCCTACTCATCACACATCACTTGCTTATGCTGCTTAATATCTCAAATATAACTAATTCATCTGAATAACCTTTCTTCTCAAGGTCACTTGCTCCTATAAACTATAGATAAATTTTTTTGTGGCAACTTTGCTTTTCTAGTTAGCCCCCAAATTTTGAAGGAATGTTTGAATAAGCTTTCTATTACTATTTATTCAGTTGCAAAGATCTGATTTGTCCTTAAAAATGTCACTAGCCTTTTAGTTCTACTGCGAGAATCTTGCTGTGAAACTTAGCTCCGTATCTTTGAAAGAAAGAAAGTGAAGCTGCTCAGTCCTGTCCGACTCTTGGAGACCCCATGGACTGTAGCCCACTAGGCTCCTCCATGCATGGAATTTTCTAGGCAAGAGTACTGGAGTGGGTTGCCATTTCCTTCTCCAGGGGATCTTCCCGACCGGGGGATTGAACCCAGGTCTCCCGCATTGTAGGCAGACGCTTTTACCATCTGAGCCACCAGGGAATGTCTCCTAGTTGTTCTACTTCCAGACACTCAGACTCTGTCCTCCAGTTTTGTCAGGTGAATACAGTAGTCTTAATCCAGCATTTGATGGTATTATACTTCCCCCGCAAAGTTTTCAAGTAAATGTGGTCTGTTCAGTAATAAACACCAAGCCGTTAGATGGCACACACAACCTTCCATAACCTTATGTTAGTGACTCAGTTTGTCTCCAAACTACTTTCAGATGAAACTTAAGCTCTGTACATATGAGCATATTCAATTCTCCAGGACGCATGTACACCTCCTCCTTTTGTCTTTACTCACCAACTTGTGCCTTTTCTCCCCAACTCAGAAACCCTTCTGAAACTCCATCACACTAAGAAATGCTAATTCAACCTGTCCTCTGTCAAATTCTCCTATCGCTGGAGGCAATCCCTAACCTCTGAAAATCTGTAGTCTATAGAGATGCAACATGATACGTTGACAAACTGTAGACATCGTCAAATGGAGCTGAACTGAAAACCATGTCTTAGCTGCACAATCTTGAGTAGGTTACCAAAGTTCCCGGTCTGCAAAATGGATTTAACACTAACTCTTTTGATGGGCTTTTATAAAGATTAGATATGAGAGATATAAAAGCTGAATACAGTATAAAGAGCCTGGTACAAAAGAGTTGTTATAATAAGTGACAGATATTACTTCTATCATTATTAATAGTATGACTCACTTAAATTTAATTGTGTGCTATTTTTATTGTAACTATCTTTTATGTAAATATTCCATATATGTTACTGTTATTCTATATATGTCCATATATAGAATATGAACCGTGTATATATGTACTTTTGCAAATCTTGAATGCTTGAAAATATCTGTTGACTGATATATTTGCATATGAGTACACAACATTTTTAGAAATAGAGTTGATGAATCTTTAGGTTGATAAAAGAGCTTTTCACAACTGTTAAAAAAACTTCAAGTTTCGGTATAATCTGACTACAACCTGAACCATTCCAGCTTTCATTTATGAAGGTAGTCACTGAAGGGTCTATAAAATCAGTGAACACAAGGATATTGATTGTGCTCAATGAGAGAAGCCTTCTTCTGTTGAATAATCCAATCAAATGTCATTCTGGCATAAGAGAAAAAGTAAGCTTGATGACAGGCAAAGGTCTCAGTGTCAGGCGGGAGGAATCAATTTTAGTCATGGAAATAAGAGGGATCAATATGGAGACCACCAGTCTACAAATACACTGAGGGGTCTGAGAGGAAATCAGAATGCTGACTGTGCTATTTGAAAGAAAAGCCCACAAATATTGCTCTCCAAAATGTAATCTAAAATGTTTGTGCTTTTATCAGATAAGTGGTGATCATTTTAAGTTAGACCATGATAATAAACACAGTATACACTCAGACATTTCATAGATCAGAACACATCTGTACACACACAAATATAACAAAAGAGTGCTCCATTTGAACTGCTCTGTTTGTACTGAAGTGAAGTGAGTATACTACTTTCCAATTACAAAATGTCATCTAGGTCACCTTCCATTTTCTTATACCTTTAAATAATGAAACATGCCAAGTCCATTTGTATAGCTTGCATTTTCAAAGAACTTTATATGTAATTACTAATTTAAAAACGTTTATTTATTAATTTGGCAAATGTTATCCTGAGACATAATTCTTTAGACACACTGAGTCACAAGCTTAGGACTCTGGGATAGAGCCACATGTTTAAAGAAAACAAACTTACGGTTATCAAGGGGAAGGGTGGGGGAGGGATAAATTGGGAGACGGATGAACAGATACACACTACACTATATAAAATAGATAACTAAGAAGAACCTTACTGTACAGTACAGGGAACTCTACTCAGTACTCTGCACTGATCTATATGTAAGAAGACTATAAAAAAGAGTGGGTATATTTATACATATAAGTGACTTACTCTGCTGTATGGCAGGAACTAAAACTACGTTGTAAACCAACTATCTCCAGTAAAAATGTAAAAAATGGAGTTTTCATAGCACACTGTTGCAGTTGTATGACTTTTTCCCTCATATGACTGACTGGGGAATGAGAGGAAAAGAGGACTGGTACATACCAGGTACAGGCAGTCACAACCATCTAGCTAACTGGTCAGCTTCAAACTTCCAGGCATAAGTCTGGAAGTGGGAATTTAATATATTAATTCTTATGTCATATTGTTCCAAAAAAGGTTTAAAGTAGTGCTACAGTAATTAAAAAGTTGAGTAACAAATTTATTTTAAGTACAGACATTGGAGAAATGAAGTTAACACAAGCAGTTATGCCTATAAAATCCCATATACTGGCTACAGGTTCCTCATAATCATAGTTCTAAGCTTCTTAGCAGTCAACATAAAGGGGGATTGATTATCAAAGTTATCCAAGAATGAATCTTTTAGGACAATTTTCAGGGGAGGTATAAGTGTTCCTGATTTTAAAAAATAGTAAATTTCTTCCCATGATTTTCATAAAGGAGAGACTATATAATTAATGCCTAAGTGTTACCACAACAACTTCCTTCCACACGCCTTTTGTGATGGTGTCTTCAACATGGGCACATTAAATAAACAATTCAGTGAGAAGGCAATTGTACAGAGAAACAGACTATCTTTACTTTCATATATAAAAATATTATACCTAATCACTATTTTCTAAAAAGATTTCATAAACCTTTCCTGATAAAGGACCAATCTGCTGCTGCTGCGTCACTTCAGTCATGTCAATCCTAAAACTTTACAGTCTCTAAGCTTTTTAAGTCCTAAACCCAGGAAAGGTGTGACCAGTGCTAGGGAAAGAATAATTAAAGCCTGATAAAGACCTTGATAGTAAGGATATTCATGATACTATCAGGGAAAAACTAAAGTGGTGGAGAGTGGTAAGGCACTATTTGACAGAGTGAGGACATTTATCACCCGTTATCCAGAGGACAGAATTCCTAGCTGGCAGTCCAAGAGTCAGAGCCTGCTTCCCCCATTTCCTTTTAAAAGTGCATGCTTCCCCACGGGCCACTAGGCAAATGCCCAGCTGAAGTAGGTCACTTTGCCTAAAGAAAACTAGTAGAAATCAATATTATTTAAAATGTTCTTTGGGTAAATATTTTAACACATTGATTTATAACAGTTTTCTTGCACTCTCATGTTTATGGATGAGAGTTCACACATACGGGTTTAAACTATTTTTCTCTTTTATCCTTGGGCTTTGTTTTTTGGATTGTTTCTTTTATTTCTGGTTGCTACTATAAGAGATAATGTGAGATAAAAACTGTTATTGACAGCTGAAGACTATCTATTATTTTTAGGGCATCCTACATTATCACAGATAAATTACTATAGATAAAAGATAAAATGATGTTCCGTTTAACACTAAAACACTAAATATAGGAACCAGATTATATCAGGGCCATGGAAATTATAATATTAGAATTTTTTAAAAGTTTCTATCAGCTCATTGCTTTCACTTTTTTTATGGAAAATATTTATTGTGGTAATGATTGTTTGGTGTCTACTATAAAATGAAAATAGTTTGAAAATTAAAATATCAGTGCACAGCACACATTTAATTAAAACTATCAATAAGTGCGTACCATATTTTTCCTTTGTTAAACATTTAATGTCCCTTTCATGATAATCTGCACTAGGTGTTTTGAGATGTTTGAAATATTTCTGTAGAATCTGAATGCCAAAGAAATAAAAGGATTATTATGGTTGACAAACTCAGATCAACTCTCTCAATGCCCAAACTACAAAGAAAAGTTATTAGAAAATGGTACTTTATCAGGGGTAACATGTAAGACCCAAAATATATATCACATCACATTCACTTCTGTGTTGATTTTGCACATTGATGAATGGAAGTATATTGTCTGTATATTGTCACCCTCCTCATTTAACTTATATACAGAGTATATCATGAGAAATGCTGGGCTGGATGAGGCACAAGCTGGAATCAAGATTGCGAGCAGAAATATCAATAACCTCAGATATGCAGATGACATCACCCTTATGACAAAAAGGAAGAACTAAAGAGCCTCTTGATGAAAGTGAAAGAGGAGTGAAAAAATTGGCTTAAAACTCAACATTCAGAAAACTAAGATCTTGACATCTAGCCCCATCACTTCATGGCAAATAGATGGGGAAACAGTGGAAACA
The DNA here is from genome assembly GCA_006410615.1 of Neotragus moschatus. Lineage (NCBI taxonomy): Eukaryota > Metazoa > Chordata > Mammalia > Artiodactyla > Bovidae > Neotragus > Neotragus moschatus. The sequence continues at coordinate 166,601 of SJYA01000634.1, read as the reverse complement.
GTGACAAACTTTATTTTGGGGGGAGCTCCAAGATCACTGCAGATGGTGACTGTAGCCATGACATTAAAAGATGCTTGCTCCTTTAAAGAAAAGTTATGACCGACCTAGACAGCATATTAAAAAGCAGAGACATTACTTTGCCAACAAAGGTCCATCTAGTCAAAACTATGGTTTATCCAGTGGTCATGTATGGATGTGAGAGTTGGACTATAAAGAAAGTTGAGCACCTAAGAATTGATACTTTTGAACTGTGGTGTTGAAGACTCTTGAGAGTCCCTTGGACAACAAGGAGATCCAACCAGTCTATCCTAAAGGACATCAGTCCTGAATATGCATTGGAAGGACTGATGCTGAAGCTGAAACTCTAATCATTTGGCCACCTGATGTGGAGAACTGACTGCTTGGTAAAAAAAAGAACTGACTCCTTATGCTGAGAAAGATTGAAGGCAGAAGGAGAAGGGGACAACAGAGGATGAGATAGTTGGATGGCATCACCAACTCAATGGACATGAGTTTGAGTAAAGGGAGTTGGTGATGGACACGGAGGCCTTGCATGCTGCAGTCCATGGGGTTGGAAAGAATCAGACAAGACTGAGTGACTGAACTGAACTGAACTGAATAGAAGTTTCAGACAGCTCGATGCATTGTACAAAAACTACTCAGAAATAGAATCAAAAGTAAAAACTGAGCTTTCTGATCCCTCTAAGAACTTGGCTAATTTGACTTTTGCTTTTAGAAAATGATTATCAAATGAGAGTTACAGGCATTAGAAAATGAAAGTAACAGCAGTAATCACATCACTCTATCTCTAAGAGTATTTTTCTTCAACATAAAAAGTAATTTTCAAATCTCTACTGTGGAAAATAAAGGAAAACTTGACAAATAATGGAGAAATACATAAAGCTCCTAGATGGAGATGTTATATACAGTAAAAATATCAGTTTTGTCTAAATTCATTTAAGATTTGCATAATCCACCTTCCTACTCTGTTGGTGGGAATATAAATTGGTGCAGCCATATGGAGATCTATATGGAGGTTCCTTAAAAAACTAAAAATAGAGCTACCATATGATCCTCCAATCCCACGCCTGGGCAGGTATCCAGAGAAAACCATAAATCAAAATATACATGCACCCCAATATTCACAGCAGCACTGTTTACAATAGCCAAGACATGGAAGCAACCTAGGTATCCACAGACAGATAAATAGATGAAGAATATGTGGCTTACCTACACAATGGAATATTACTCAATTACAAAAAAGAATGAAATAATGCCATTTGCAGTAACATGGATGGACATAGAGATTATCATAGTAAGAAAGCCAGACAGAGAATGACAAATATCACATGATATCATTTATATGTGGAATCTAAAATAATTATACAAATGAACTTATTTACCAAACAGATTTAGACTCAGGGACATAGAAAAGAAATTTATGGTTACCAAAGAGCTAAGCTTCCCTGGTGGCTCAGAGGTTAAAGCGTCTGCCTCCAATGCGGGAGACCTGGGTCCGATCCCTGGGTCGGGAAGATCCCCTGGAGAAGGAAATGGCAACCCACTCCAGTATTCTTGCCTGGAGAATCCCATGGACGGAGGAGCCTGGTAGGCTACATTTCACGGGGTCACAGAGAGTCGGCCACGACTGAGCGACTTCACTTTACCTTACCTTAAAGAGCTAAGGAAGGGAAGGATAAATTAGGAGCTTGGGATTAAAATAAACACACTACTATATACAGAATAGATAAACAGCAAGGACCTACTATACAGCACAGGGAACTATATTCAATATCTTATAATAAAGCATATAGAAAAGAATCTAAAAAATAATATATATATGTATAACTGAATCACTATGCTGTATACCTAAACTAATATAACTATGAAATCAACTATATTTCAATTAAAAAATTTAAAAACTATACCTCAGTTTAAAAAAATGCCGATTTAGATTCAGAAGGTCGGGACTGGTACTCAAGATCCTGGGAGAAGCTATGCAGCTGGTATAAGGGCCACATTCTGAGCAGAAGGAGGAGATGAGCTTGACTCTAGAGCAGAGGCAGGCGAACTGAAGTTCCAACCCTGTATTCAGATACTCCTCTGACCATGTCTTTATCTCGCCACACACTGCTTATAAACAAACTGCCGTATTCTTTAAAAATTTTAAAGGGATTAATAATAACAATGCTTGAAAATATATGCACATAATAAAGAGAGGTTTTTCTTTGTAAATTATGTGTATCCTCCAAATAAACATACTCTTAAGTTATGTAGACATTTACTGTTCTCTGTCTTTCTACACAATGTTTCACTGATCTGTCTTCTCTCTGATCCTGTGTCTGTATATCCACAACCCCTGAAAAAAATAACAAAAATAGGAAGCAGCTCCCTGAAAGGCGCAATTTGCCAAAAGTCACATAAGAAGAAACAGACAATCTGATTAGGCCTGTATCTATTACAGAAACGAATCAATATTTAATAACCTTTAAAAACAGAAAGTGTAAGGTCCTGATGGGTACCCTGGGGAATTCTATCAAACATTTAAGGAAGAAATTATACCAATTCTTTGTGATCTCTTACAGAAGGTAGAAGCAGAGCGAATGCTTCCTAAACATGAGGTCAATATTACCCTAGTATCAAAGCCAGGCAAAAACATTACAAGAAAAGAAAAATACAGACCAATATCTTTCAGGAATATAGATGCAAAAATTCTCAGCAAAATAATAATAAACCAAATCCAACAATGTATAAAAGGAAGTATGCATTATGACCAAGGGGGATTTATCCCAGATAGATCTGGTTTAACATTCAAAACTCAATTAATGATCTCTATCCCATCACCACACTAAGAAAGAAAAATCACAGGAGTATTTCAACATATATAGGAAAGTTATTTGACAAAATCAAACATTTCTGAAAAAAAAGAAAAAGGAATTTGTTTGCTCCCAGTCAAAAAAAACCACCAAAAAAGTCAATTTATAACTTTGAAAATGACTCAGCAGTGAATAATTGAAAGTTTAGAAAAGAATGACAGGGAGATCAATAGGCTGGAATATATCGCACAGCCCTCCATCACATTATTAAAATTAATATGATTCCCTACAAAAAGACATTCTTTTTATTCTGTTTCTTGCCATTCCTTTTAGGTCTTCTTTATTGCATATTTCATTCTTACTCCCTTTAGTATAGGCTATAGACAATTTTTTTTCTTTGAGAATCCACATTTTGAGTACTATTCCTCAGAGTAGCTTACTAGAGGTTGTATAGATGAACACTGTTATTGTTGTTTAGTTACAAAATCGTGTCTGACTCTTTGTGACTCTATAGACCAGGCTCCTGCTTGGCAGGCAGATTCTGGGAAGGCCACAGATGAACATACTTGAAGATTATAATATATACTGTTTACATTCTAAAGATCAGAATAATTTATGACTCTTCCCCTTTTGTGTAAGAGCTTCTATTTCATGGCATGGGTGCTCTTTTTATTCACTGTACTATTGTTTCTCCAATTTTTACTTTTGTTGCTGTTGCAGAGTTTTCATAAGTTTGGTAACTCCCTGTATTTTTAAAATATGAACTGCATCCTGGTTCTGTGGTGGCGCTCAGAATCTAGCTCTAAGAAGGGCTGAAAGTCAGTGTAGTGGAGAACTTTAGAGGGCACATTCCAGTGAAGGTATCCTACATTCTAGATGAATGGCGGTCTTGCTGTGCAACTTCCCAGGGCGGCGTGAATCTCCGAAGGTTTGTGCCGTGTGATCCATTCCTGATAAATACAACAGGGCTCATGATCTGCTCGACTGGTTCCGCTCCAGCCGGTTTAAGACTTGTACCATTTTACAGAAAGCACAAACCCCACTCATTGAGAGTAATACTTTTGAGTATTTCAGTGAAACTGAAATTGAAACTAAGTTGCTTCAGATGAGCAATATTTTTATGGATGTAGAAACTTTCAAAGACAAATATTTTATATAAGTAGAGTGGTGATTTGGTTGTAAAAACATTTTCAATCTTTGTACATCATATGTACATATGGCATGGGTGCAGTATACATCTGAGCTCTCCTAGGTACTCTGAATGGCCCCAGAGCTCTATTTTCCTTCTCTTATGCATGTGGGCAGTCAAATTAGAATAATATGGACCACTAGGCTTCAGTCAAATTAATGCCATTCTTCTATGAGAAAGAGCCATCGCATCGCCTTCTCCATTAGAAATCAAGATATACTTAATTCAGAACGTACGGTTAACGCATACCCCCAAACCCACATGAAGTACAATTTCGTAAAAGAAAAGTTCAACAAATATTTTTTTCCCCTGAATTTGACTACATAATTATGGTATCTTTAAAAAGAAACAGTAGGGAACCAGTCTTGCTTTTCTTAATTTTAGAAAGAGATAAATGCTTTCATTTTTCTGGCGATGAAAGGCACATTCTTCATACATATTATCATGTTTTTCACATTTAATACTAACCTTTTTATTGACCAAAAGCTACATTTTAAGCCTTCAGTAAATCCGCTTTGAAATGCTTTTATCAAATTATAAGAAGAGGATTTGACTTTGTGAACAAAGGTAAAGAATTCTTTTATGACTCAAATGGAACTCTGGTGTGGTGTTTCCCCTGACTGTAATCAATCAACCATACCTGAGTACAGTCCATCTAAACAGCATTAAGTTATTATTTAATTCCACCCTGCTAAGAAACTGAATTATAAATGAATGTATTAAAGTACCCTAAAATACATAATATAATATTCTTCATACTAAATGGGAAATAGAAGAAAATAAAATTTTAAATTAAACACACATGAACAATCAACATTTTAATCATTGCTATGATTACAATTTAATCACTGTCACAATCTAAATGATTAGATCAATTCCAGGAACACAAAACTTAAACAACCCTACTACTTCTGAGTAACAGAATTAACACAATTACTACAACTTTTCCCCAAGTATTCCTAGCATATTAAAACATGATATTTAAAAATTACAACTCTCAATATTATAATTATCAATATTTTACACTTTTATGTAGAGGTCAGAGGTATGTATATGTAACATTTAGATATGAACTTCTCCAGTAATTATGAAAAACATCTTTACAGCTACATTATCAGAGGCTCTTTAAAATAAATAAAAAATAAAGTGTTCAGTATAACTTCTTTCTTTCTTTACTTGCTGTATCATACTGTTGAACCCAATGGTTCATTGCTGTGAATCCGTCGCCCNCCCTACATCCACCATGTAAGGAAGCTGGTCTAGCCTAAGTGAGAATGAGAGCCCCTGTCAAGAAGTACCAACACACCTCAGCGGGCAGTTCACATCAGCTGGAAATTATGTGAGGGGTCCCATCTTGCATCTGGCCCCAGGCACAGCCAAACTTCTGCAAGTGAGCACAGTCAAACCTGAGCAGGAACTCGGCAGAGTCATGAGAAATCCTCACTGGTTTTGTTTCAGCCAGTGAGTTTTGAGGTGGTTTACTAACTGGCAATAGTTACGTGACACATGACCTGAGAGGTAGGAAAGAAATCAAAGGGGTGGAGAATCAAGGGAATCAGGGGAAACAAAGTCAGCTAGAGGAGATTAAGAGATAAACAAAGTCACAGAAGCAAACAAGAGAGAGGACAGTGTAAGGGATGAGAATCTGTTAGGAGAATCTCTTAGCTTTAACAGTCAAACTCCAGTCTAAAATGTCTGAAAGATGTGTCTTCTATCATACCGGCTTTTACTGGCCTAGCTATGAGAAAACTGACTGTCCTGGGTTATGTTAAGGCACTTGACCACTTATGATAAAGTGAAAAGCTATTTTCTTTCTCTTGCATTTGCCATTTCAAGTGGTAAATAACACTCAGCGAGAGATTTATATCATCCAGTTAAGTGGTTAGCAAACTACTGTTCACTTAACTTTCATTCGAGGTTTCTGCTATAACTATCCTACTATCCTACTTTAAAGAAGAAACTTCCTTATAAAACCCTGCTCTTTGCTAAGATACTGCTAGGCAACAGAACACTGGCTCAATCCTGGTGACTTCCTTACAAATAAAAATATATTTTTTATTTATATCATATCAAAACATAGTGTACATATCACACACACATGCACGCTCAGTTGTGTCTAACTCTTGAGACCTGCCAGGCTCCTCCATGGAATTTCCCAGGCAAGAATACTGGAGTGGATTGCTATTTCCTCCTCGAGAAGATCTTCCTGACCCAGGGATACAACCTGTGTCTCCTGCATTGCAGGTGGATTCTTTACCACAGAGCCAGCAGGGAGATCCATACATACCACACACACTCACATACACAAATGCACAAAGCTAGATCAGGACATCTGATGCCAGATTTTTTAAGACCAGAATAAAATTGTGATTATTACAAACCAACACTGAAGAATAGCTTGTTGTCTTAAACTTTCTAAAAAAGCTATAATGACTTTCATCTTTACAACAAATTGAATAGAGAATCTCAACCGAATTATAGGAAACAAACTCTTACCAACAGTGTTAGATGATCCTAATTGTGAAGTAAGAGAGCTTAGATTTAAGCATAATATCCAACCTAATTATATTCCAAACACATTAAATGACATAGCATTCTACAGGAAGGAAACTCCTTAGTTGATTTATTGCCTAAATTATGGAAAAACAATTCAGTTATAGGACATATTCGTGCACTTAAAAAGATCAGCTTTTCCACATAATGGCTATGTAATTTGTGTTAAGAAGTAGATTCTAGTTCCAAAGAGTGATCATAGTTTTGAAATTGTGTTCTACAGATATTTCAATTGATCTGAACTCAAGTTCTTGTCAAAGTTTTAGGAGCAAATCATAGGTTAGCTTCCCTTCTAAACTTACACAAATTTTAACTGACATTGTCATCACTCCTCCTGCTGTATTACAAGGTTCTTGTACATTATTGATAATAATTATGAAAAGATACAGCACAAATGGTATTATCCTGATGGAAAAAAGCAAAAATATTTAAGAATAGGTTCTTCAAGTTTAAGTTCTTAAAAAGATATGTCAACATTTTCAACTATTGAACAACCTCACTGCCTGCTACTTGAGTGTTTTAAGTTTCTGAGCCTTCTGACATTCCACTTTCCATTTAACTTAAAATAGAATTATTTAAATTTCGCTGGAGAATTCACGAACAATTATGTCATAATAGCTGGAAGTTTCCTGGACCCACCTTCCTCCTTCCAGGTAGCATCTGTGGGCTAGTGGTGGACTGGTTTGAGAGCATAAAATCCCAGCTCTTTTATTTTTAAAACTACAAGCTTTGGGATTTAATTTATACTCTAGAGTGTCTCACCTGCTTAGATTGAGTCTAAAACTTTGGTGTTTCTCTGTGCAGAAAGGACTTCACTTAGCAGGCCTGAGACTATTACCCTTAGATACTCTTGCTCACTCAGCTGGCCCATGGCTTGCATCTGGAAACTTGAATATCTGCAGGTCTCTATGTTCTCTGGCTTTCCTGATAGGTCAGTTGGTAAAGAATCCACCTGCAATGAGGGAGACCCCAGTTTGATGCCTGGGTAGGGAAGATTCTCTGGAGAAGGGATAGGCTCCAGTGGTCTTGGGCTTCCCTTCTGGCTCAGCTGTTAAAAGAATCTGCCCACAATGCGGGAGACCTGGGTTCAATCCCTGGGTTGGGAAGATCCCCTGGAGAAGGAAAAGGCTACCCACTCCAGTATTCTGGCCTGGAGAATTCCATGGACAGTCCATGGAGTTGCAAAAGGTCGGACTCAACTGAGTGACTTTCACTTTCCATGTTCTCTAAATAATTAAAGTTTTGCTCACTGTGCATAAAGCACTTTTACAAATAATTGCTGCTTAGACTGAAGGACTGCTTTCCTTGTGGGAGTTTGCAATTTGGGTATGTGCTACTTAGCAGGTGAGGCTTCCCCTGGTGGCTCAGTGATAAAGAATCCACCTGCCAATGCAGGAGACGGGATTTGATCTTTGGGTCAGGAAGATCCACTGGGAGGAGGAAATGGCAACCCATTCCAGTATTTTTGTCTGGGAAATCACATGGACAGATGAGTCTGGTACGCTAGACCTTGGGGTAGCAAAGAGTTGGGCACAACTGAGCACAGCACACAAACAGAAGGTGACTGCATGGCTGAGTCAATACAAACTCTGGACTCCTAGGCTCAGATGAGCTTTCCTGGTAGACAACACTTCACACATGCCACAATTCACTGATGGAAAAATGACGCACATCCTATGTGATTTTGTTGGGAGAGGACTCTCAGAAGCTTGCGCCTGGTTTTCTCCAGACTTTGCCCCATGTGCCTTTTTTCTTTTGCTGATTTTGCTTTGTGTCCTTTTGGCAAAATAAATCATGTACTGAGTTCTATAAGTTCCTCTCCTTAATTAAAGAACCTGGGGGTGGTCTTGGGTACTCAAGACACACTCCCCATTCATTATTTTGCTTCTTCATTCCCCATTTTCTTACTGGCTTTTCCTGAGAGCACATCCTTAATCAACTGTTGGCATCCCAACCCTTTACATGGTCTATGTCTCTAGGGCAGCTCATGAATATTCTCAATCAGACCAAATATTAGTTTCAACAAGAAGCTTTGTAATCTCTATTCTTGGGATGATTTCCTCCTTACCTCTTATACTCTTTTCCAAATACGTCTACTCGCCTCCAAACTGTTGTTCTCTAATAAATATATATTTGGACAAATTAATTCAGCATTTACATGATTTGCAAATTGCACATACACTGTATGTACTACAAGGCTTAAAATAGAACACGCTTGCTCCATTCCTCCCCGTACTAAGTCCTGTTTCCCAGAGACAAAATTTTCCATACTTTTTAGGTCCTTACTCCTGATTTACCTCAGGATACCAGGTTTTACGTTCCTCTTAATACTGAATACCTGGGAAAAAGAAGTAGAACATGAACTGTTTGGAAAGAAATAGTATTCAAGTCTCTCCCTCCTTCTACTCATATGCGGACATATATCTCGTTCGATGAGGGACAGGAAGAAATTGGTGGTAAAAATTATGAAAGACTAAGAAGTCACATGACAAGCCAGTGGTTGGGATATTAGAGTCATCTTCAACCACCTTTCACAGTTTGTTCTTTTGGAACTTCTGCTGATGTACAGAAATGGTTCTCAAAACAGGCAGAAATATTTACTTTAAAGGCCTGCTTCAGTACTACTCTCTAAGTGGTCTTAACCTTATGTCTTCTTCAGCATTACCCAAATCCAGCCAGTTTGCTTTGGTGCTGGGAGTCTTTGGATAAAAGAGTCAGTTCCTAGGTTCCACCAAAACAATCCTTTTCTCATTTTAGTACAGAGGTTCACAAACTTCATTGTGCATGCATCAGAATTATCCAGAAATCTTCATAAAAACGCAGCTTTCTGGGACTTGCCTCCATATATTGTAATGAAGTGAGTCTGTAGATAAGACAGGAATCTGGTTTTATGGCACACTTAAGGAGATTTTGATACTGGGGGATCCAGCATACCCTTTGCCAAAGCAGATCTAGCATATTACACGGTAATTTGAAAAAATACTTGCATATAATGAAAATACACATATGTATATATATTTCATATCTATTTATAGATGACTTAAAACATCTAATGTTATTTATGTATATGCTCAGTCGCTCAGTCATGTGTGACTCTTTGCGACCCTATGGATATGGACTATAGCCTGCCAGGCTCCTTTGTCCATGGGATTTTCCAGGCAAGAAGACTAGAATGGGTTGCCTTTTCCTAATCAAGGAGATATTCCTAACTTAGGGACTGAACCTGCGTCTCTTGTGTCTCCTGCACTGGCAGGCAGATTCTTTACCACTAAGCCACCTGGAAAGCTCTAAAATTATGTATACATTTTTTTAAATTGTCCATGAAAAATCTGTTGGCATTCTTAGAAATCCAATAGTTTTTAACCACAGTGGCATGACACAATGGTGTGCTACAATCAGGGTTCAGGTGTATGTTAAACATTTGTTGCTAATGACATTTAAAGTAAGTCAGTTACTCTTAACAAATGAATTGCAATAATTTAAGGTTATCTATATAGTCACGACATTCCCAGTTAGTGGAATTTTGACACACTTTACCTAATAGAAGAGGAAGGAATTGAGCTTCAAGAACAGTATAATACACTTGGAGGTCATTGCTGGATATTGCTGTTACTAGGGCGTGCTGCGATTCATGGGGTCGCAAAGAGTCGAACACGACTGAGCGACTGAACTGAACTGAACTGTACTATCAATATTAGTAGCGTGTAATCAGGGATTGTATTGATTTCCTTCTATAACAATATTATTTTAAAATATAAAATCTCTGTCAAGTGTGAATATGACTCATGCATGTCAGTGTCACTGGTTAGATGCTAACTTTTACTCGTGCGGATAAAAATGAGAAAGGTAGCATAGAAACTCCAGGAAAACAGTAGTTTTGAAATTCACACAGAAAGGTATCAGTACTCAGATTCCTGGAATAGAACACATGATAATGAAAAATGGATAGCATCATTTTATATGGCTAGCATGATTTTATATCATCTTATATGGAAATAATATTTGATTTACAGTATCCTTACATAATCAGTAAGATTATCGACTATTTTTCACTTTCAGCCTAATAGCCTTGCTTTCCTTCTGTCTCTAAGGAACCAATCTGGGAAACAAAGTACGCTTGCCTCATCAATTTACACCTTTAAATAAAACACAAACAAATCCTGCCAAACCTGGAAGAAGGCAGAGTCTGGGTTTGCTCACAGGTTCAGCATCCTTGAGGATGCCGCCGGCCCCTGCCCCATCACACCAGGCCTTTGGTGCAGAGTTCTTGCCTTTGTACTCAGAGGTCTGGCACTGCTTTTCGGAAGGTCTTTTAATTACGAGTAATATTTTTTTGTTGTTACACATAAAACGTTCCTCTCTTTCTGGAGGGGCTAATTGCTTCCTTGAGTTCTCCTTTGTCTCTCATTTTGATTACACCCCTCTGTCAGAGAATCTACACAAAACTTCTCTTGGGGGTTCTTCCAACTCTTTCCCAATCTTGCTTCTTAGAAATCAACTGGGAAAATGAACAAGAACAGCAAGCAGCAAATCCTGCTGACCTCAAAAGCCTGGTATAGAATAATTCAGAAGAAAAGAGACTTTAGACACCTTGTGATCATTAACAAAGTTGTGAAATTTGTGAGGAAGGTGGGAGAAAAAAGATTTTTTTTAAATTATTTGTTAGATTCACAGGCTCTAATTCCTCATTTCCCTAGTTGAGCTGTAACTTAATTATAAAACAAAATCTATAGCCACAGACAGGCTTAGAGGTACAGTCTGTACGACTAATCAACTTTAATTCCCTGGGCTCGATTTAATTACAAAACGGCATTCGGTGCAGCTGCTAAACACTTTACCAGATGACCACAAGATAATACTCATATAGTACTCACAGGTCCCCAGCTTTTGAGCTGATTTTAGCAGGGCAATTATGTTTCAGGTATAATAAATTTGAACAGCTCTAGGATTTATAATAAGAGATTCTCTTGATTTTATACATTTCTGTAGCTGAGCCAGCTAAAGTATTGAGTTGCCCTACAACTAATATATGTCAGGGAGTAAAACATAGCGACAAAGGAGACGTTCTGATAAAGACAAATAATAACAAACTGAATTTCAGTAACACATTTCTTACCTTTTAAAATTCATTGTCTTTGTTTGGTGGACAAAGTGAAATCTGCTTATGTATACTGAATTATCAACTTGTGTTTTAGATTATGACATACATTGTTTTTCAATGAAACTAGACATAGCTAACTCATTTGTCTGCTTGTCTCAATGTTCCATAGAAAATTTGGGAAGTGATCGTCCTACAAAATATTTTTTACCTGACAAAATTAGTCACTAATGTTTTTAAAATAGTCAGCTCCTCTAGTATATTTCAAACATAATCAATTTGTACAAACATCCAGGAAGACCATTGCAATATGTAAGATCTGATTTTTCATTTTATAACATTTAGCCAGAAGTTCCATGCACAGTTAACTTTTCATCTTAGAACTATTTTCATCCTAGCCCACACAAATATACTTTTAACAATACTTGGGATCCCAGTTTCTCCCTAGGTCTCTAGGAGGTTAAGAAAAATTATTTAAATTGAGGAAAAGGAATCAAGAAGCAGAATCATTAAGGGAGTTACTAATGAGGCTAAAATAAATATGACCCTTACTGTTTTTGCAGCAACTCACATGGTAATGTAGTGTCATTTTATTCAAATTAGGATTTGAAGTGGGTATATAGACAAACACAACAGGATGTGTTCCATTTGCGTCCTTTCTCCTAGATGTTAATCCTCTTTTCTTTCCCTTTAGAGTAGAACTGGGTACAAGCTAAAGAGAGGATGTATCATAACTAATTATATCTACAGAGAAAAGAGCAACATTCACTGTCAGGTTTCCGGAGCTCTAATCCCCTTCTTCACATTCACCTTCCAGCCTCCAGTGCTGGTGCAGATTTTCCCTGATGCGGTCCTGCACGACAACCTGAGACACTGGACAAAGACAACATTGCACCTTTCAAAGTGGAAAGGCTCATTTCTCAGTACTGGCAGTGTTTGTCAGTCTCTTACCCCAGAGAGTATCTTTCTCTACTGAGCAGTGATTGAGTCACAGGAGGAAAAGATTCTGTTTGCTGGAAGCAAATAGGATAGAAGGAATCATGACGGTTACCAGATGTTCCAGTGGCCCTGTGGGGGCACCAGAACATTTCTGCGTACGCTGTAAACAGCAGCAACTGTCAACCATGGGGCCCTGGGGCATGGTGCACGCTGCTCTGATGTGCAGAGTCATAGGATTCCAGAGTTGGAAGGGACCTTAGAGACAATTTTAGCCAGAGGTTTACACTACATCTGGGGGACGTCTGTGTTTCCTAAGTGTAATTCAGGGATTGCTAAAGAGTCAGGGGGAATCTCCCTGAAACAGTAGCATCATGCTTGGAAAGGATGCAAAAATCTTCAGTCAAGGCTGAGAGCAAGACAGTATATTTTATCAAACAAAAATCAGTTGTTAAAGTCCTGGGTAATTCCTATGATTCAAAAAGAGAACTTTGTGGAAAATCCTCACCCGGGGGCTTCTATGACATTCCTGGAAGGGAGAGTTCTAGAGTTCAGAAGGTTGATTCAGGAGGAACTCGAGGCTGCAATAGGACTCATGGCTTGATAATCATTCAGTTCAGTTCAGTTCAGTCGCTNTAGCCTTTCCCTTCTCCAGGGGATCTTCCCAACCCAGAGACTGAACCCAGGTCTTCTGCATTGCAGGCAGCTAAGCCAGCAGGGAAGCCCATTGTAAAGGACTATCAAATTCTAATTACATGGGATTGCATATAGATGCTCATAATATCCAAATTTTTAAATAAAAATATTCAATATATCTACTTGTAGTTTAAACGTTAAAGCAAACTATAGGTACTTGCATATCCTTCAACTTTCTACATACAGAAACACACACAATCATAAAGGCTAGTATATTAACTCCTCTTTCTGCCACAGTTTTCAGTTCTGAAAAATATTCTACAGAGCTTTCCTCCAAGAAGTACTTATCTCCCTCCCTTCTCAGTCACAGCCCTCCCTGCCTCCCCTCCCATACACAATGAAGTGAAAATAAATGACTGGGCATCCCTAACTTGCTTAACATGAGCACCACGAGCATTCTCACTTAGGTTTATCAGAATTGCTACTAATTTGTATCATAATATTTGCCAAAGCCAAAAATGATGAACTGGATTGCTTTCTAACAGTGAAAGCACTTGGTTCAGTAATGACAGAAAATACAGAAATAAATGCTTCATTTGTCTGAATATTAAAAAAATGACACTGATACTATGTATCTCACATACAATGATTTGTTTTTAATATTCTTACAGGCATAAGAATCTTGGGATAGTTGATCTCATGTGGCAACTTGCCTGGGCTAAGGGAGGGTGAAGCGCTGATTCTGGGTGTGTCTGTGAGGTCATTTCTGGAAGAGACTGGCATTTGAATCAGTAGACTAAAGTAGATTTTCCTCACCACTGTGGGTGGGGCATCATTCAATCCACTGAGGTCTGAATAGAACAAAAAAGTGAAGGAAGGTCCATTTTTTCTCTTCCTCATCTGGGATATCTATCTTCTGCTCTTGGACATCAGAATTCCTGGTTCTGGGTAAACAGAAAGTACACCAGTGGCCTTCTTCCCAGGATTCTGGGAGCCGATTCCTGTAATGTACTTATATACAACCTATTGGTTCTGTTTCTCCAGAGAACCTTGACTAACGTTAAGCCTATAATACAGAGAAAAACTCCTATAACTTCAAGTTAACATAAGTAATTCCTTCATTTGTGGAATCTTTCAGTGAAAGTGTTAGTCGTTCAATCATGTCTGACTCTTTGTGACCCCATGGACTGTAGCCCACCAGGCTTCCTCTGGGATTCTTCAGGCAAGAATACTGGAGTTGATGGCCATTCTCTTTCTCCAGGGATCTTCATGACTCAGGGATCAAATCCTGGTTTCCTGCNTGTGGAATCTTTCAGTGAAAGTGTTAGTCGTTCAATCATGTCTGACTCTTTGTGACCCCATGGACTGTAGCCCACCAGGCTTCCTCTGGGATTCTTCAGGCAAGAATACTGGAGTTGATGGCCATTCTCTTTCTCCAGGGATCTTCATGACTCAGGGATCAAATCCTGGTTTCCTGCATTGCAGGCAGATTTAAATTAGTGCTTATATGTATACTTACTTGAAAAGTCTCTGTGTTTTACTTTCAGTGAACTAAAAGTAACTTTACGGTTCGGTGTTATCATACAGTTTTGGAAATTAGAGATGGAAAGTATACAATTGTGAGAACTATTAGAGCCTGAAGAAATTTATTTTACATAGAAAGTTGAAAACTTTAGGAGGAAACTAGTTTTTTTTTTTTTTTTTAATTAAGGAAACAGAGAAAAACATTAATTCCTGGCCATTTCTCTAAAGTTTAATTTTAACTTGGTATGTTTTGCGTAAACAAAGAAGAATAATCGTTCACAATTCTTTAACTACTAAGAAAGAAATATGATGAATAAAGGCTTTAGGAGGTATTGCTTGAAGCAAAATATGCTTAACAATCCTCGGCTAAGCTGGCCAACTCAACACAGAGATAATACTGTTCTTGAAAAACAGTGCCAACTAAAAATTGGCACTTGCCATCTGCCTCTTCAAGGATTAAACACAAGCTGCTGTGACAGCTGACCTTCAACACACTCCGAAAGGAGTTCAGTGTGGAGACCCAGAAGGAGGCACTCTGTGCTCTGGGTAAAACTAACAGAACAGGCTTTCAGATAGATATTTTCAGAAGACTTTATGAGCCCACTTCTTGCATCTCCTCATATCTAGAAAAACACTAAAATCCTTTATAGTGACATTTGCTCCTTATGATTAGCAGCAACCTTCTTCAAAAAATGTGTGCCAAAAAATATATACTGACCTTCTCTCCTGCCTCTTTGGGGGTTTCTCAGAGCTATCTAAAATGCTGTCTCCTAGGCTATAGTCCTCATTTACCCCAAATAAAACTTAATTCACAACTTTCGCACTGTGCATTTTTTTCAGTTGCTAAAAGCCTCAATTTCATAGATAACTTTCTATCTTTCATTAATCAAATAAACACAGGGGGAGAATATGTATTTGTGTATGATTCTATTCCTTTGGTGATTTTCACTGTAGATTTTCTTATCTGGTATATGCTGATTTTTTTTTTTTGCATTTTCAATTTTTTTATTTAAGAAAAGATACTGTAAATAAATGTATTCAGCCAGTTTTACAAATATGAATCACACAATTGTTGATCTAATTGATTGGGTTCTGTCTTAGACCTTCCCTGGCATACAAAGAGGTGGCAAATTGGGGCTATCACTTCAAGCCTCATGCCCAGTATACAGACTGGTGGAGGTAACGAGGATGAAACCATCAGGGAAAGTAAGAGGAGGTTTGGGTAGTGAGGGCATAGGTTCAGCAGAGTCAACTCTATATCTTTAAATAGTATATGCTGATTAATGTAAATCACAGGTATGAGCTGAACTCTTCAAAAGCTGTCTTTTTTTTTTTTTTTAATTTTTGCAATGGCCCAAGATTTATCTGTAAAGAACAGACAGAAGATCTTATTAGGTTCTAGATTAATCTGTGAGACATAATTCCTACAGTTTTATATTATATAATATAGTATTTATTGCTATATTTAATGCTATATTATTATATAATATAGTATTTATTTGAGTACTTATTCTCAAACATTGAGAACTGAATTTTTTAGCATGGCCCAGTCATCATTCTTATATAATTTTATTAGAAATTATTAAGAAACTCTTCTTCCAGCATAAGGTCCAAAGAAGTATACATTAGATTTTTTTAAGTCTTATTGTTGATCTCTTGAAAATAAAGGAGATATTTTATTGTTCTCATATGACTTGAAGGGTTTTTAATTATATGTACTCTGTATGCTTCACAAGGTCATAAAAGAATTTTATATTCTAGACTTAATAAAGCAATTTTTATAGATCTGAAACATTTTGCATTTGTATAGAGTATTACAACAGACAAAAATTCCTTATAGGAGATAAACTTAATCATTTGTTTCCAGTAATGAGGCCAATATGGTATTGTGAAAATATACTCTCTGTATAATCCCTAAGAATAGTGAATATGTAATTTTTTTTCAAATTAAATGTCTTATTCTGAGATAACTATAGATTCACATGAAATTGTAATTTCACAGAGATCCTACACATCCTTTACTCAGTTTCTCCCATTAAACCTCACAAAACTATAGTCTAATACCACAACCAGAATATTGATATTGATACAGCTAGGATACATGTACTGGGTTGAATAGTATTCCCCTCTCCACACTGCCTCAAATTTGTGTCTTCTAGAAGCTCAGAACATGACCTTATTTGGATATAAGGTCACTGCAATAATTAGCTAATGAGGTCCTACTGGACTCGGGTAAGTCTTAAATCCAATGACTGTTGTCCTTATGAGAAGGCCATGTGACGACACAAAGAAAAAAAGGAACTGCCATAACGTAGAGAGAGATTAGAGTGATGTAGCTACAAAGACTGCCTACATCCACGTTGTTCATAATCTTACAGGGAAAGAATTCAGTCTTCCGCCAGTAAGTATAACATTAGCTATAGGTTTTTGTACATGATCTTTACCAAGTTGAGGATGTTTCTTTCTAGTCTTATTTTTCTGAGACCTTGTATGATAAACGGGTGGTGAATTTTGCCCAGTGCTTTTCCTCCACTGACTGATATTATCATGTGAACNAAAGAATTCAGTCTTCCACCAGTAAGTATAACATTAGCTATAGGTTTTTGTACATGATCTTTACCAAGTTGAAGATGTTTCTTTCTAGTCTTATTTTTCTGAGACCTTGTATGATAAACGGGTGGTGAATTTTGACCAGTGCTTTTCCTCCACTGACTGATATTATCATGTGAACTTTTGCTCATTAGCTTGTTAATGTGGTAGATTATATGAACTGGTTTTTCCAATACTGAACTGGCCATGTTTCCCTGAGCCAACTGTACTTGGTCCTANATGTTTCTTTCTAGTCTTATTTTTCTGAGACCTTGTATGATAAACGGGTGGTGAATTTTGCCCAGTGCTTTTCCTCCACTGACTGATATTATCATGTGAACTTTTGCTCATTAGCTTGTTAATGTGGTGGATTATATGAACTGGTTTTTCCAATACTGAACTGGCCATGTTTCCCTGAGCCAACTGTACTTGGTCCTAGTCTTCAATTCTTGGAATGTATAACTGCATTCTGTTTGCTAATATTTTGCTATGGGTTTCTGTATCTGTATTTATGAGGGATTTTGGGCTGCAGTTTCCTTTTGGTCCTACTAACTTGCTCTTTGTTCCTTCTTTTATTGCTGTCAGGATAGAGGTTTCCTGTTCAATATTCAGTGAGTTACAGTAGTTTTCTGGTAATTTTCTTTGCTTTGACATCTAATTTGTCTGATTGTAATATACCCCATTCCTGCTTTTCTTTGAATAATATTTTCATGATTTATTGTTTTTCATTATTTACTCTCAACCTGGGATATTGCTATATTTGAGGTTTCTTGTTGAATGTGTATAGTTGGGTCATATTTTTTGATCCACTCTACCAACCAGTGTCACTCTTTCTTACATGTTTAATTTTTTATAGATAGAGAATACATTTTAATTTTCATATGGTGTTGGAAGCAAATTCTAACATTGCCTGAATAGGTATCTGTTAGATCCTCTCAAAATCTGCTCCCACTAGCATTTCTGGGTGGTTTTCTTCTCTCACTCCAAGTCTGAGACATGGGAGGAAAAGATACACCAACGGAACTCAGCATTTGTCTTTTCTTGAGTTTTAAAATCTCTAGCTTGTCTGCCTCCTTCTCCATCTTTCAGAGTCATCTTATGGTCTGTTTACTAAAGGATTTTTTTTTTTTAATTTAGTGAGAGAATTAGGAAAAATTACATCTTCTCTATCTCCCTGGAAGCAGAAGCCTATATGTTATTTTAAAAATAAAACTTTTCAAATTTATAACTGGGATCACAAGAAAGGAAAATCCTCAAATGATTCCCCAGATCCAGAGCACAAATCCTGTATAGTACCAGAATCTTAAAGCTGGCCTTTCCTTTGGGGAATTACTGATCCCAGGTCACAGAACTTGCATATCTAGAGTTCTTTAATTAACAGGGACAAAGGAGGGCATTTTCACTCAGAACATGCGAGTTTAACTAAACAGGCCATCATTAAGGACATTTCTAAAGGATTTTTTCTCATACAAAGGGAAGAGAACAGAAAAGCAGGAACTAAGATGGCAGATGGAACAGTGACCAAAGAAAATATTAAACGTGAGAAACAGCAAACACTAACTGTGAAAGCATAATTGATGTTTAAACAAAGAGTGTGGTAGGCAGAACAGTGGTCTCCTAAAGATGGCATGCCTAATCCTTGGAATCTGTGAATACATTATCTTAATGGGAAAAAGGACTTTACAGATGTGATTCAGGGTTCAAGCTCTGAGATGAGGAAAGTATCCTGGATTATCTAAATCAGCCTAATCTAACCACATGAGTCCTGAAAAGCAGAGAACCTTTCCCAGCTGGTCAGAAAGGAGAGATGGGATAAGGAAGAGGGGGAAATTCAAAGCATGAGAGGATTTGCCATTTCTGGCTTTGGAGGAAAGGGGTAAAGGCCAAAGAATATGGTCTCTAGAAGCTGGGGACAGTCCCCAATTATCAACTAACAAGGAAACAGAGATCTTAATTCTCCAACTGCAAAACTGAATTCTGCCAACAACCCGAATGAGCAAGGAAACAAATGTTTCATTAGAGCCTCTAGAAAGGAATATGGCTCTCCCAAAGCCCTGATTTTAGCCAAGTGAGACCCATGTCAGACTTCTGATCTATAGAACTAGAAGATAAAACATTCAGTTTGTGGTCATTTGTTATAATAGTTATAGAAATCTAATACAGACAGCAAATACAGTTACAAATAGCAATATAGAACTAAAATACAAGATTATATAATATGTAAGCTGGTGAAAGTTACTCAGAGGTAAGCTAGTTTACAGCCCTTGGCANAAGCCCTGATTTTAGCCAAGTGAGACCCATGTCAGACTTCTGATCTATAGAACTAGAAGATAAAACATTCAGTTTGTGGTCATTTGTTATAATAGTTATAGAAATCTAATACAGACAGCAAATACAGTTACAAATAGCAATATAGAACTAAAATACAAGATTATATAATATGTAAGCTGGTGAAAATTACTCAGAGGTAAGCTAGTTTACAGCCCTTGGCAAGGTTAGCATATTAATTATAGAATATATTCATTTGGGTCTGGAATTTATTATTTTAAGGTAATCTCTTTATATAAATAGGATAAGAATATATAACTTCTAAACCAAAGGAAACCACATAACAATAACAAAGCTGTTGTAATAAATTTAAAGGAAGGCAAGAAAGAAGAAACAAAGAAACAGAAAAAAATGGAACAAAGAGAATAAGATAAGAGGGAAGCAATGAATACAAGAGGATAGACCACTAAAAGCCAAAGACTATGAGAGTTAATAGAAAAATAAAATCTGAAATGACATTTTATATATACTAGTTTATCCAAAAATTTATATGTTTGACAAACCAAGCGCTGAAGATGTGAAGCAGCCACAACAGTTAAACACCGCTTCTAGAAAACTAGGTTGTTTTCAACATTTGGGAACATAACTTCAAATATTCTTCTCAAATGTTTGAAGACAGGCTTATTCTCAGGTATATACCTTGGAAAAAGTCATCAGACATCATTTACCTCAGGAAATATTTACCAGAATTGTCATTGCAGCATTGTTTATAACTGAAAATATCTAGGAATAACACTCAGGTGTCCAACAAAAAGGGAATGGATTTTAAATTATGGTGTCAATACTATTGTGTCAATACAATGTTATACAGAGGTGCAAATAAAACTATAGTACAATCCCACTAAGATGAAATGCACAAGTGTATCAGAGTGAAGAAAGCAAACCAAAGAAGAATATACGAAATGATACTATTCATATAAAGTTTTCAAAAGCAAGCATTATCATCATGTTTGGGGATAAACATGTGTCTGAAAAAGAGGGAGTGGCCACCATTGTCTGTGAACTGGCTTGGTCTTTTCAGCTAGGCTCTGATGGAGTAAGACAAAAAATAAGACTACTTCATCGTCTAAGTGAAAAAAGGTCACCATAGGAACCACCAAAATATCAACTGTGCCCATCTCCCCGCTAATTAAGAGTGAGGTTTGCCTCTTTATCTATTACAGTTTTGGTCTCCTTCTAGTCTTTGCTACTTTCCAGTAAGGTTTATTAAGATAAATCTGGTTATAGAATCATACTTGCCTCCTTATAGCATTCAATCCACAGCAAAGTCCACTTATTTAAACTCCCCTAAAATAATTACTTAACTGAAGCCCAAATGCTAATATAAGTGCTTTCTGACACTCCTACTGAGATGCCTGTGGTTTTGTCCAGGTGTGAGTGCACCCTTGCTGCAAAAAGTAATAAATCCAACTTGTTCAAACACAAGTGTGTTCCTGATGGTCTCTGGCTGAAAATCGTGGACATGTNATAAAACACTGTTAAGTATTTATAAGGACAAACATATGTCAGGTAATTTCTCTTGGTGACCCTTACTCTTACAAAACAAGGACATTTAAAAATACATGAAGCTGTTCAAAATATATATCTTCATGGCAATGCCAATCGTGTTAGGATTTAAATTTCACAAACTTTATCAAAAGCTTGTTGAGGACATCACTCTCCTACTATGGGGATATACCATCTGTTGTAACTACAGATACAGAAGGTTTTTATCTCCCCCCACCTTTTTTTTAAAACGGGACCTGTTGTAGAATAATCTATATAAAAGTTACTCTAAAATCTTCCACAGTATAATTGACTCAAATTCCCATTTACAATGCCCCTAACCTAATGAAAACATTAACAAATATTGTAAATTAAAATAAGCAGATGTTTGGAGCCTGTATTGTTATCCACAATATAATGACAGAGAACCTTAGCAGTTAGAATTTCAAAGAACTGCAACTATTGTTTCAAAAACAGCTATTAAAAAGTCAGAACATCTAATCAAAGAAGGCCTGCCACCAGCTCTGCAGAGCTGAGCTCCTCCAAATAGAATTGTTCTGATGACCAAGGGTGATAGTCTCCAAGGGCTGCCATAAAAAGATAAAACAGAGGAGGCGTCTAGAAAAACCGCAGCGTATTTGCTCACAGTTCTGGAGACTGCAAGTCTTAGACAGGGGTGCAGCCAGGGTCCCTGAGGCCTCTCTTCTGGTGGCCTTCTCACTGCCCTCACACCATCTTTTCTCTGTGTGCCCATCACTGGTGTCTTCCTCTTCTTCTCAGGATGCCAGTTCTAGTGGATTAGGGCCCCACCCTTTTGATCTCATTTAACCAAAATTATTTCTTTAAAGACTTATTTCTTTATCTCCAAGAAAAGTCACATTAGGGTTACAGCTTTAACAAACGAATTTGGGGAGGGGGCACAATTCAGTCCATAATACCAAGCTTAATGGGATATTGGAGGAAAAAATAATTTGGAATAATGNCTAATCAAAGAAGGCCTGCCACCAGCTCTGCAGAGCTGAGCTCCTCCAAATAGAATTGTTCTGATGACCAAGGGTGATAGTCTCCAAGGGCTGCCATAAAAAGATAAAACAGAGGAGGCGTCTAGAAAAACCGCAGCGTATTTGCTCACAGTTCTGGAGACTGCAAGTCTTAGACAGGGGTGCAGCCAGGGTCCCTGAGGCCTCTCTTCTGGTGGCCTTCTCACTGCCCTCACACCATCTTTTCTCTGTGTGCCCATCACTGGTGTCTTCCTCTTCTTCTCAGGATGCCAGTTCTAGTGGATTAGGGCCCCACCCTTTTGATCTCATTTAACCAAAATTATTTCTTTAAAGACTTATTTCTTTATCTCCAAGAAAAGTCACATTAGGGTTACAGCTTTAACAAACGAATTTGGGGAGGGGGCACAATTCAGTCCATAATACCAAGCTTAATGGGATATTGGAGGAAAAAATAATTTGGAATAATGACTTAAGCATAGTCACATTCACTGGCATATTTGATCAACTTTTTCCTGTTCTTCTGGGGAAAAAAAAAATCTATGCTAAACTTGCACTAACTCAAGTTTCTCCATAGCAGGTTGCTGCCACTGTTATGGACTACACGTTGTGAACGTGTTAGTGGCTCAGCTGTGTTCGACTCTTTGTGACCCCATGGACTGTAGCCCGCCAGGCTGTGGGATTCTCCAGGCAAGGATACTGGAGTGAGTAGCCGTTCCTTTCTCCAGGGGATCTTCCCGACCCAGGGATCAAACCCAGGTCTCCTGCATTGGAGGCAGATTTTTTACTATCCGAGTCACTAAGGAAGCCAGCTACACCTTATTCAGAAGGAAACGGAGGTGAATATAATACCTCCAGTATGAGATTTTCTGTTTTTCCTGAAATTATTCATCCTTTCCTCAAAACCTCTATCCATAGAACTCCAAGTGCAAACTCATTTCCTGATCACTGCATAGACAGAGGATGTACCTGCCAAAAAGCTTAGAGAAGTTTTATGGCCTTTCCTTATAATATCTTGGCTTATAATGTCATTATTAAAAATAAAAGAAAACTTTGAAACACTGAGTCAAAGGCCAAAAGCATGACTTATGGGCAGCCTTGACCTCTAACTTCAAAACTACTTACCACCTACACATAATGAGTCTATTGGATCCATGCCCGCTCAGATTTTCTGACCCACCTAGTTATTTTTGCATATCTCAGATCTGATTCTTCTTCTAATTAATTTTCTCCACTTCATCCTTTGTAACTATCCCTACATTTGCCCTTACACTTGGTCAGGGCCAGTGTTTGTGAATATTTACTTAAGTAAGTCACTCAGCGAATGTTAGCTCAACACCTACTGTGTACCAGGCACATACTGGGACACAAGGATGCTCAGGATTTAGGAAAGAAGCAAACAGATAAAGGTGCCAGCTTTCTTGCAGTGGGAATTTTCCCTGAAGGAGTGGAGAAACCTAAAAGTAACAGGAAGCTGAATCAACTACTAACTGGCATAGCATGGTATAAGGCAAAAAGAGCCACAAAGAAGAAAAAAGAGCAGAGGAAGGGGTCTGGGAGTGTGAGGGGGAGAGGTGGTCAGTTTAAAGTAGGGCGATCACATCTAGCCTCTTCGAGAAAGAGACATTTGAAGCAAGGCTGAGGGAGGGGATGGAGTCCACCAAGCACTTGTCTGGGGGAAGAACATTCCTGGCAGAAGGTGTCATCCAGGACCTGCAGAGGAGGCTCAAGGAACTGGAGAAAAAGGAGCAGGAGACAGAGCCATGGGAAGTGGGGTCAGATACAAGGGGCAGGGGAAGGGGGTGGATTTTACTTGGAGTGAACCACAGCCGAGGCACAGCTTTGAGAGGAGGAGTGACACAGCCTGACTACGACTTTAAATGACTGCTTTGCTGCTGTGCCAAGAATGGATTGTGGGGGGACAAGGGACAAGGTGACCCCTGTTAGTATGCTATTCTAACAATAAAGGCAAAGGAAGACAGTGTTTCAGACCAGGGGTGATAGTGGACATGAAGCGGTCAGATAAATAACGAAGATAGAGCTGGAAGAATTTCCCAAGGAACTGATGGGGAGAAAGAGAGAAATCAAGAGTGACACCGAAGATTCTGGTCCAAGCAACTAAGACTGAACCTTTGGTTGTCACTGCATCGTTTCTCATTGTTCTTTACCCTTCAGACTGTGATGAGTTTGGTTTTTGTTTGTTTTTTTCCCCTCACAATGCCTTTCAGAAGATCAGGGTCCTATGCTCTATGCTGCTACTGCTGCTGCTAAGTCTCTTCAATCATGTCCGACTTTATGCAACCCCATAGATGGCAGCCCACCAGGCTCCATCATCTCTGGGATTCTCCAGGCAAGAACACTGGAGTGGGTTGCCATTTCCTTCTCCAATGCATGAAAGTGAAACATGAAAGTGAAGTCGCTCAGTCCTGTCCGACTCTTCACGACCCCATGGATGGCAGCCCACCAGGCTCCTCCATCCATGGGATTTGCCAGGCAAGAGTACTGGAGTGGGGTGCCATTGCCTTCTCCCCTATGCTCCATACAAAATTACAATTGACAGGAACCCCAATTCCTCCTCTCTGTATGTCTACTCCTGACCTGTTAAGCTTCACACAATTTAGTTAACTCATTCCTGCAGCTGCCAGCTGAATTGGCAGGTCTAGATGAAATTGCTGAGTTTGACATTTAAACAAAGTTTCCAAGATGTCTAGATTACTCCTATAGACTATAACATGAGCTATAGTAGGCTCTCACATGAGTGCTGCTAATGTTCAGCCCATTCATGGTAAGATACGTGAAGTCCATGGGTTCTTGAAAAAAAAAAAAAGCGCTAAAGTTTCTAGCATTAACTCTAGCATTTGTCTCTAAAATAGCAAACAAAAGGTCAAAGGTGACTGAGTCACAACATCGCTTGTTGGAAAACGTCATCATGTAGGATTAGAACTTTCTGGAACGTGCAAAGTTAGTGATTTCTGGGTCTGGGGAGTAGAATCATGGTTTTTCAGGATCCATGCTTAACCTTACAACAGAGCCTTCTCAATTTTCAGTGCATGCAACAATTACTGGAAGGCGGGAGTGAGGAGAGAGCTTGTTTTAAAGATGCAGACTTCTGGGTGCTGTGCCCAGAAATTTGTGGGCACTGCATTTGGACTGAAACCTAAGAAAAAGCTCAGAATATGGATTTATAACAAGCACTTCAGTTGATTCTGATGCAAGTAATGCTCAGACTGCCTTTTGAGAAACATAGCTATACAGGACTGGAGCTGAAGCTAATCATAAGATGTCAAATCTCTGTGGCACTAAATACTTATCTTTCAGAAAGTTTCATTCATATTCCAGAACAGAGATGTGCACACTCTGGTAAAGAACTGCTTGCTGTTGTCTTTGGCCATAAGAATATTAAGAACCATTTCCTCGGGGGTATACTTTTTCCTTTCAGTGATGTATTTCTTCCTGAATAAAATTCTTGTAAGCCTAAGTCCACACTTTAATTCAGAGGGTAGCACATGAACTGAGTTTGACTATTTTCCCAAGTATGTTCTTTTAAATAAAACTGCTTGGAAAATGAAATTGGAGATTCGAAAACATCTGCTGTTATAGATTTCAAAGCTCATTAGGAAATGTTTCTGGAGCTTTGATACTGGTGATCTCCTTGACTCACTTATGTGTACTGATAAACTCATTTTGGAGAAGGAAATGGCAACCCGCTCCAGCATTCTTGCCTGGAGGAGCCTGATGTGCTACCGTCCATGGGGTCACAAAGAGTGGGACAGACTTAGCGGCTATCTCAAAATCATTTTAGGGAAAAGGAGTAAAACTGTGGGAGAAAGTGGGAGATCCTTAAAGCAGACTGACTCGTATATTTTGGCTATCAATCCCTTATCACATATGTGCTTTGCAAATATTTTCTCCCTTTCCAAAGGCTGCCTTTCCGTTCTGTTGATGCTTTTCTTTGCTGAGTCGAAGCTTGTTAGTTTGATGTAGCTCCACTACATCACTGTTTCTTTTTGCTTTCATTGCATTTGCTTTGTGTCAAATCTAAAAATCATTGCCAAGGCCAATGTCAGGAGCTTACCCCTTATGTTTTCTTCTTGGCATTTAATGGTGTCGGGTCTTACATTCAAATCATCAATAAATTTTAACTGAATTTTTATTAATNTCCACTACATCACTGTTTCTTTTTGCTCTCATTGCATTTGCTTTTAGTGTCAAATCTAAAAATCATTGCCAAGGCCAATGTCAGGAGCTTACCCCTTATGTTTTCCTCTTGGCATTTAATGGTGTCGGGTCTTACATTCAAATCATCAATAAATTTTAACTGAATTTTTATTAATTATTAATGAAGCTCCCTTATATTTTATCTCACAGATTTTTAACTCTTTAATCTCAGCTTTTTCTCATACTTATATTCCTCTTGATTTCCAGCCTATTGTGATCATCAAAATCTTATTATCTTTTTCCATTTTCATTTTTTGTTTTAATGGTATTTTACATATCATATTTTTACCTTATTACTTTTTCTCTAAACCTTTTTTTGCAATTTAAAGACTTTACTCCTATTTTTCCTATTATTTTTAAATTCCCTGTTCTCAGATAGTTCAGATTTTTTTTTTTTCATCTGAAAGCAAAAATGAGAGAAGCTTCAGCAATGAATGTACAGGTATCTGGGTGAGGAATTCTACTTTTACTCTGCTGACCTACTTCTGGTTAACCCCCAAAACGTCTCTGAGTGTTTTAAAATATAGCTTAAAAAAATGGAATGGTCTTGGTTTTTAACATTACATATCATTCAAAGTTTCCTTGAAGAGCTATTTGTTTTAAAAGCTGCTAAACCTAACACAGGGCTAGCCTGGTGGCTCAGATGGTAAAGAATATACTTGCAATGCAGGAGGACGTGGGTTGGGAAGATCCCCTGGAGAAGGGAATCGCTACTCACTCCAGTACTTGGGCTTGGAGAATTCCATGGGAATTCCATGGACTACAGTCCATGGGGTCGCAAAGAGTTGGACACAACTGAGCAACTTTCACTTTCAAACCTTACTCAAAGACCCCCTGAACATGGACGAAAAAAGAAAATGTCAGCATTATAGCCCAAGAAAGGAGAGACTACAGACATGGCCTCTCCACAGAGAGGCTTTAAGCTTCTGGCTCCATCTTGATGAAGGACCAGGTGGCATACAACCTGAAAAGGGCTCTTGAGAGGATATTTAGAAGAGGATCCAAAACTCAGGATCCTGCCCCCTATGTATTTTGCTTGGTTCCTGTGTTCTGTCAAGATGATTTCTGTTTCCAGTCTTGATGAATTCATCAAAGAACCCTCCTGGCTGTGGTATTTCTCAGCTTTATCCTCAAGCTAGAGGAGTTTGCCAATTAGCTCAGCAGGATTTAAGCTGGACAGCCATGTTCATTTTGTAAAGACTCACAGTGATCAGCTGGCACCAAATAAACCTGAGAAACCATAGATATGAGAAGAGCTGATCCTTTCCTCAGGACTCTGGGTTTTCACTCTGCCAGATAAAGGCCTCTGAAACTAAAGAAAGGATGGAGGCCCCTCAGATTCTTTAGCTGTCCCGCCAAAGTAAATTAGGATGTTATTCTGGGGAAAGGAGAAAACTGGGCCCTGAAGGCACTTACTCAATTCCCAAGGTCTAAGTTGGCAATTTTTTTTTTCCCCCAGCAGAAACATTGCTTAATTGTCTCTGATGAGATTTCAATCCTTTGTTATCTTTATTCACATGCATAT
Organism: Neotragus moschatus; assembly: GCA_006410615.1. Taxonomy (NCBI): domain Eukaryota; kingdom Metazoa; phylum Chordata; class Mammalia; order Artiodactyla; family Bovidae; genus Neotragus; species Neotragus moschatus. The sequence continues at coordinate 138,706 of SJYA01000634.1, read as the reverse complement.
ATCACGTGGCTTTTCCTCTAGGTGCTTTGAGAATTTTCTCTTTATCTTCAGTGTCCAGAAATGTAAGTTTAATATGTTGTTATTGTTGTTGTTGTTGCCATTGTTGTCTTTATATTTGTCCTGTTTGCAGTTTGCTGAGCTTATTAGATACGAAAGTTGATGGTTTCTTTTTCAACAAATTTGAGAACATTTTGGCCTTTATTTCATCAAATATCTCTCTTATCAGATCACTCTCTCTCTTTCCTGTAATATCATTAATACTTTGATATGACTTCACTAATTATTGAGTCTGTCTTCACTTACCCCACCCCTACACCTTCCTCTCTCTGTTCTTCAGATCTGATCATTTCTATTGACCTGTCTTCAAGATCAATAACCCTTTCTCCTACTCAGATCCAACAATTTCCATCGATCTGTTTTCAAGATCACTTAATCCTTCTTTTGGTAGCACTAAGAGTTAAGCAAACTGAATGTATTTTTTAAATTGCAGACCTGTTACATTTTTGAATTTCCATATTCTTATAAATGTCTAACTTTCCCTTTATACTCCCAGCTCTTCACTCTCCAAGACAATCTTTTCCTTCAAAACCTTTGAAAATATGTACAGTAATAAGTTCCCTAAAGTCCTTGTCTGCTAACTGTAATATCTGGGTCTTCTCAGATATACTTCTATTGACTTTTTTCTTGATAACAGATCTCTTTAATTTTGCAGGTAGAGTAACTTATTATCATTAATTTTTTTGGCTGCACCACACGTGCCTTGCAGGATTTAGTTCCATAAACAGGGCTTGACCCAGTCTATTTTTGTCTGGAGAATTCCATGGACAGAGGAGCCTGGGAAGCTACAGCCCATGGGGTTGTAAAGAGCTGGACACAATTGAGCAACTAACACTAACCACTGGACTGCCAGGAAATTCCCTGGAATGATGGTTTATCACACTTCCCAGACTTTGTGAATAATATGTTGCAGGAAATCTGAACTGCATCATCTTCCTTTATGATTTTTTTTCTGTTAAACAGTTAAATTGCCAATAGATCCTTTTGATCTTCTCAAACTTGGTTTCATTTGGATTCAGGCTTGTCTGGTTCAGATCTGAATTTGGTTGTGACAGTACGCCCTACTCCTAAGCCATGAGGGCTGAGGTGTTCAGTGGGTACTCTCATCCTTCCAGGGCTGGAACTTTGACATCTCCTGCTGCTGCTGCTGCTGCTAAGTCGCTTCAGTCATGTCCAACTGTGCGACCCCATAGATGGGAGCCCACCAGGCTCCCCTGTCCCTGAGATTCTCCAGGCAAGAACACTGGAGTGGGTTGCCATTTCCTTCTCCAATGCATGAAAGTGAAGAGTGAAAGTGAAGTTGCTCAGTCATGTCTGACTCTGCAACCCCATGGACTGCAGCCTACCGGGCTCCTCCGCCCATGAGATTTTCCAGGCAAGAGTACTGCAGTGGGGTGCCATTGCCTTCTCCGTGACATCTCCTAGTACTACACTATCTGTTCTATCAGCCTTGCAGCACAGGATCTCTGCTACTTCACAGAGTCTCAATCAGCACAGTGCCCTGGTCAAGGCTCCATGGAGTATCCCACAGAGACTCCTGTCCTCCATCTCACCTCCCTCAGTGCAGCTGCTTTTTCTCTGTATGCTGCACTGAAATTTCTAGTCATTTTAGCACCCTGGAACTCAGATTTCTGACTTCTTATTTTAGCAAGACCTGAAGCTATGCTTGTCTTCATTTTTTCTACTCTGTGTTAGGAAAGAGTTTCAAGTAGAAGACTGAGGTGATTGATCACCTCACAATTATGACCACAATTTTCTGCTGCTTGTTGTTTAATACCTAAAACTAGCTGCTTTGTAATTTTGTTCAATTTTACAATTATTCTTACTGAGAAGTTTACTTCATTATAGTTGGAGCTGAAGCCTAACAATATGCTTGATTTTCTGATGATTTAAAATATTTACTTATAAGGTTTTTATAAAAATATTTCTAAATACGCATATCTTAGAACTTTCATCTCTTTAGCTATCAGAAGAAGAAATTTTGCGAAAATAATGATTATTAGAAATCATATATATCAACCCTTAGGGGTCACTTATTAAGTCCATTTATTGATTTACTCAGTAAATATTTACTAAACAACTATTATGTGTTGCCTATTCTGATAGTGATTTTTTTCACCCCTAAGTTGCTTAAAAGGATTTATTTTGACATGTGTACCAAGTAGATAATGAAACTTGCACTATTCAAGTATATTGTACTCTAATATTGTTTTAAAACTTTCATTTATTCTGCCATTATAAGAATGTGTGGAAGGGAGACAAATATACTTGAGAGTTCTGACTGGAGATGTCAAACAGAAAGGTCATTATAAAATTTTTGTTTCTCAGATGAGAATTTTAGGCTACATATACAAACTTGGGAAGCCAAACAACACCCTGAAGATCCAAAAAAATATTACTGACCCTTCACACTCTCTCACATCCCCCCTACTTTGATCCTTTGCATAGTACTTATTGCTACCTGATGACTGCTTGTTTATTTTATCTCTTTGCTTTTAACCTGTCTCTTAAAATTCACAGCAAGTATTTTGCTTGTGTTTACTTCTTTATTTTCACCATTTAGAATATTACCTAGACATAGAAGGCACTCAGAAAATATTGGTTGAATAAATGAAAGAATGATTAATTTTCTGACATAGTAATAGAAACATGGACATTTTCATATATGCAGTTTTTCTGCTATTAAACAGGAATAACCTTACTATAAACCATTGGCTCTGAGACATAATTTAAAAGAAACCAATGCAATGGACATGAACTTGGTAAGCTCTGGGAGATGGTGAAGGACAGGGCGGCCCGGTGTGCTGCAGTCCATGGGTTTGCGAATAGTTGGACATGACAGGCCGACTGAACAATATATTTTGAAACAAATGTCACTTAAGAGGGGAGTTTAAATTTTTCCCAGCATCAAACTGTCTTATAACTAGAAAGCCTAACTCTATGGCATACTAGTTAAGAGCATAGGCTCAGAAAGCAGGCTTTTTGATTCACTATCCAGGTTATTATATTTACTAGCTATATATGCCTTGGTAGAAATATTTAATTTTTCTGTACCTCAGTATTATATAACAATGGTACTTATTAGGCTTTTGGNACTAGAAAGCCTAACTCTATGGCATACTAGTTAAGAGCATAGGCTCAGAAAGCAGGCTTTTTGATTCACTATCCAGGTTATTATATTTACTAGCTATATATGCCTTGGTAGAAATATTTAATTTTTCTGTACCTCAGTATTATATAACAATGGTACTTATTAGGCTTTTGGTGAAGGCCCAATGAGCCACTAACAGTAAAACAGAACAGCATCTCACATATAGTGTCTATTGCCTTCTCAATTCTCCTCACTGTTAACATTAATTCCTTGAAATTAACTCATTTAGGTCTACAGATTTACATTCTAAATAATTTTATCTTGAAGAAGACACCAAAAAATAAAACTGCTTCTTCTGAGACATTAATGTTGAAGCTCAGTCTCCCTTGCACCTGCGTCCAGATTTTTACCATGGGTTGTATGCTGAAATAGATTTAAGAGTCTTTGACATTCCTGTATCTGTGTCTAAAGTTTTTCCTTGTCCTACATCTAGTTAGGGCTGAACTTTTCTCATTGTTCCAAGCGGCATCACATTTTATTCAACCTTTTGTCTTTGTCAAGCCTTTCGATTTTCTTTTAAGGATGCTAATCCTCTTTTCACCTAGATGATGGCTGGAATATGTGTCTCTGCATTTCAGTGCAACTAAACAGAACTCAGAACAACAGATCCCTGTGTCGGATGTAAGGAAACTCTGTCTCTCAACATCTATCAAAGCTCTGAGGAGGGCTGCCTGCGCGAATAGCTCCACATCCATTCATAGGTACTCTGAACTCTATCCCTGGGTTATCCTGCTTAGCAGAGACCTATAAATCTGTACCATATCACATTAATCCCTACTGATTTGCCTTTCCTGAGTTACACTTTCATATTTATGCGAGTGGCCTACATTGAGGAAAACCGCTTAAAGAAAAAGCTTCCTTATAAAATTCATTGTGGTATTGATACTAAAGATGTTAATGAGGCTGTAAAGCAATGTAGTTACAGTATCCTCTTTATTAAGGCCTACTGGTGGATTTTCTTTTTCTTAAAACCAGAAATTGTGCTCTTCCTTTACAACTGGTTTCTACTGTCTAATGGATGCTGTGAATTTCATAATTAACATATTATTTCTCATTGCTTGGCTACTACAAGCTTAGAGCTAAAACTATTAGCCCCACTTCAAGAAATGTCTAGGATCTTATGGCACCCATTTTGTATATTATTATATTCATCATTGAGTTGATAATCTGTTTCTATGAGTATTTTCCCTTTGTCCCACATTCTTCACCCATTCATTCTTAAAATGACATATCACCCTTTATTTTATATGCTTACATAAAATAAAATGGGGCACAGATAAGTATTAAAAGTCACATAATTGAATGCATATTTCTAACTGCACATAGAATAAGAGTTGTTTGAAAAATTCAAGTCACTCTCAAGCCATCAATATAAGTTATCTTCCCATAAATAAAATCTACTGTGGGGAAATTTATATAATTTTACAGAAGACAATCGTTACCCTCTCTAAAGCACACTGCACACAGCACAAATATATATTATTCATGTGGAAACAATGACTACAACTCATAGCCACTCGCTGCAGGCTTGATACTGACAGTGGAAAATCTATAGACACTAGGTGACTTGACAAAATATAGTAAAGGTATCTTTTCAGGTGATACACAGGAAACTACCACTAATCAATAGCTCTTGACCTACAAAACTAACAATTTCATATGATTCAACACAATATTAGTTCAGATGTCAAGAGCATGACAAGACTTCAAGACTTGACAAGACTCAACGTGGGCAAGACTTCATGTTGACTTCTCATAGAACCACACTGAGGAATCAACTTCTTAATGGTGTTGAATCTTAAAAGGCAATTAAATTGTCCTTACTTTTTTTTTCAATTTTCTGTTATAAGGACCTTTTTTATTTTTGCAACAGAAATATCATCAGTTTGTGACATTTCTGAGGATAGATCACTTAATACACTACAATTAGTTTCGATGATTTTGATAAGGTTGTGGGTAGCTGCTGCATCCAGTTTTTTATTCTGAAGCAAATTCATAGGGCAGGGGTAGACTAGACAGAACTTAGACTTGGAGTCAGAAAACTGGCTTGAGTCTGTTCTCTTGTCATTTACTGTCTTGATATATCTGTGAAAATGTAGTTATGCATTAATGGGAAAACACTATTACAATATGTTAGTTTCTTGCTTAGTCCTTCTGCTATGAATTTTTGAAAGACAGTGAGAAATAGATCAATAGCTTTCTTAGTGACAACCTGACTTTTTAGTCTCAAAATACTTCTGGAAATTCCTAATGCAGTAGGAACTTAATTGACTCAAGCCTTTCTAACCAGACCTAGCTGAGGACATGAAAAACAGCAAGCCTTTTTTGTAATTTTTCGCATGTATTTATTAACATTATTTTGACAAAAAATGTTGAGGTCTCCCAGGCCTAACTAATCAAGATTTCTGGGAAAAATATCAATAACCTCAGATATGCAGATGACACCACCCTAAGGCAGAAAGCAAAGAAGAACTAAAGAGCCTCTTCGTGAAGGTGAGTGAAAAGAACAGTGAAAAAGCTGGCTTAAAATTCAACATTCAAGACACTAAGATCAAGGCATCCAGTCCCATCGCTTCACAGCAAATAGGGAGAAATGAAAATAGTGACAGACTTTATTTTGGGGGGCTCCAAAATCACTGTAGATGGTGACAGCAGCCATCAAGTTAAGACGCTTGCTCCTTGGAAGAAAAGCTATGACAAAGCTACACAACGTATTAAAAAGCAGGCATCACTTTGCTAACAAAGGTCCATATAGTCAAAACTATGGTTTTTCCAGTAGTCATGTACAGATTTGAGAGTTGGACCATAAAGAAGGCTGAGCACCCAAAAACTGATTCTTTTGAACTGTGGTGCTGAAGAAGACTCTTGAGAGTCCCTCGGACAACAAGGAGATTAAACTAGTCTACCCTAAATGAAATCAATCCTGAATATTCATTTGAAGGGCTGATGCTAAAGCTCCAATACTTTTGCCACCTGATGCGAAGAGTGGACTCATTGGAAAAGACTTTGATGCTGGGAAAGACTGAAGGCAAGAGAAGAAGGGAGTGACAGAGAATAAGATGGTTGGATGGCATCATCAACTCAATGGATATGAATTTGAGCAAACTCCAGGAAATAGTGAAAACCAAGGAATCCTGGTGTGCTGCAGTCCATTGGGTCACAAATAATCAGACACAACTGAGTCACTGAACAACACCAAGGCCTAACAAATATGATTTTAGATACTCAGGAATCCTGTGTGTCATAAAGGGCGGGTGAACCGGTGTCGGATAGGCTGAGCAATGAGGTAAACGTGCTTTCAGAGCAACCACACAATCCCAGGATTACTGCAAGTATCTCCATCAGACTCCATTAGCAACAGAGTGCGGCTTAAACTTCGCAAGGATTCAGCGTCACAAAGTAAGGGAAGCGGTAATTATTCTGTCTCCTATAAATTCAGAAGTAAAATAGTTCTGTTTCTTTTTACTCTGAAATAATACAAAGGAAGATTATTTTTTTCCAAGAAAGGAGCAATTTCATGTATAATGTAAGCATACGAAAGGATTTTGAGACATGCTGAAAAGAGACTCCATGAATTATACATTCTCTGTGTTGTCTCTCAACTAGCAAGGCCAGGATACAATTAAGCCTTTATTACATGCAAAATGCTTAGAGTAAAACTATCATTAAAAAAAATTCCTTCCTTTTTCTCAATTTAAGCAGAAAAGTAAACACATAAACAAAAGCGGTTAATACTCACTTGGCATATAATAAGCACAAGGCCTTATGCTAGGATGTGCTTTACATATGTTATCTCATTAAGCCTTTGCGGAGGAAAGGAAAACAAAGGAAGAAACAAATGAAGTTAGCGAGACATAAAATATTAGTCCAAAATGAAAAACTATAAATTAGGTCTAGGAAGTCAACATCCTTTCACTGAAGGGCTTTTTAATCTTTCTTAAAGATATTTCTAAATGATGCAGTTAGCAAACCACCCAGACTTCTGGTAAGAATGATGGATAAATTAAAATTTAGGAGGGGAAAAACGCCATTCCCTCCTTCTAAGCTTATAATCTTGGGGAGTTGGCATAATACTCATGACACAATTATCAAAGCATAGAATTCTGTGTAATCAAACAGGAACTTGTGCAATGTAGTATAAGAAAGGCATGGGCTTTGGATGAAGGAAGATCAATGAAATCTTAACAATACAACAAAGACGACTTGAAACAGCAGATATTTGGATAGTTGTGACAATGGCTGAAGGCATTTCAAGTCAGATAATACAGGAGCAGCATGAGAAAAGGAAGAGGAATGTCACTGGTCTCGGCTGCAACAGACAGGGGCTCCTTGGCTTAGAGGAAGTTCTTGTCTACAGACAGGAGCATCGACTCTGATGCTGAGAAAATATAGCTTTGTGTAAAATGATAACTCAAAATCACATAATTACAAGAGTATGGACGGCTATTTTAAATTCTTAAATTGTGTTCAACATACAATTTTTCTCATCATATTAGCTGACCCACAAGAGGCGTTTTGAGTGGGTTCTGAACTAATAATATGGATTCTTGTACTTCAAGTGTATTTTCTGTGTGCAATAAATGGTGAAGCTTTTCAAGATGAATCTGTTGTCATGGCTTCCTTTTCCCATTGCTAGTCTCCCCGGTTTATTTCCCTTTTTATTGCCCATTGCTTTTAGCAGGAATAAATATTAATGAGTTCCACAATGTAGTTTGTACTCCTCTGTTAACACTGGTGAGAGTAGCTACTCCCTATTGAGCAATCATCAGCAAGGCAGGGAACAGCCCGCCACAAACCATTTCTTTTACATTCTTAGATGGCAGGAGTGTGCTTCAGAAAAAAAAAGAAAAAAACTCTATTCATTTGCCAGTGCAGGTCCCTGAGTACTCATTTCAAAATTCCTTTTGGTGCTATCACTCATCTACAACTGACTCGATGAAATAAGTGCTTAAGGGTTACAAAAAGCACACACAGTACAGTCACTTGATAGCGTCAGGTTATGTGACATTTTATACACCCTTTTTCTTTCATTAATGGAAGGTCTTTTACTAACAGCTCTGGCTTCTTCCCATCTTGGGTTACAGGTATAAAGTAAGATGAAACAGCATCTCAGTGTAAAGTGTTCTTCCCCTCCAATTTCCTAACTTAACTACTAGCAATGTATCATGGTCTTCTAAAGATCAGCAGCTCAGGGACCTAAAACTAGGGCTCAATGAACATAAATAAGACCAATATCAGAACTGAAAGTTCTACTTACTTCTGAAGACACAGTGTGACTTTTCCCAGTCACTCCATTCTCCCCAGTTTTACATCCAGAACTCTGGGGAATCTGTTTTCAGGACATGAATGCCTGTATTTCTGTTTCTCATCCTAATATACTGATAGTCTTTGGCAGACAACAAAAAATTCTTGTGTTAGAATTTATAACAGATTCATTAAGAAACTCATGGAGCTTAAGGTCACGGCTCTTCACATACACAAGAAACCATGTGAAACCTTCTGAAACCATGATAGAGATTATGTATTTGCGATTTTGCTTTTTAAAAAATGTATAAATTATTTATGTTTTGGGCCTCAAAAAAAAAAAAAAAAAAAAGGGATTTCCCTTTCTCTATTCCAGTCTGTCCAAACACTTTGGAAAAGGCCTTTGAAAAGGACCATCATGAGATACATGGTAAAAATCATTCCCTGACTGTAATCATCATGGTGCTTATCAAAAAGAGATTTCTGCATCCATTTCAGACCAACAGAATCACAATCCTAGTGGATAATACTCAGGGATTTTTTTTGCATTTTTTTAAAGCATACACATGATTCTTAAGCCACATTTTGAAAACATGTGATTTCCAGAAAAATAATATGCCCAATGGATAAGGGTAAATGTTCTTTGTTAAACATGGACCATGTTTATATAGTGTATTTTCATGTTTTAACTAAGGAGCACCAAACTGGCTCTCCAGTGTGTAGAAACCTCTCCATGTCAGCCTTGTGACGGGGCAACTCTGAGAACCTCCAGGAAAAAGGCCTTAAATACAAAGTTACTGCTGCTGTTGCTGCTAAATCGCTTCAGTCATGTCTGACTCTGTGCAACCCCATAGATGGCAGGCCACCAGGCCCTGCAGTCCTTGGGATTCTCCAGGCAAGAACACTGGCGTGGTCGTGAAGAGTCAGACATGACTGAACAACTTCACTTTCACTTTTCACAAGGCTACTGCTGCTACAAGGCTACTAGTAGCCTTAAATACAGAGTGCAGTGATCAAGTCTGCTTTTTAAAACATTCTATCTTCAACATCTAAATCAATCGTGCAACGTACCAGTTGCTCAATAAGTATGTATTAAGTGAATGAAGAAATACCAAGTGAGGTACCCAAATTGTAGCACTTCATTAATCAGACTGTGATTGATGTTCAGAAAAGTAACACTTGGGAGAACAGACACAGAATGAGTTTAACAATAACCCTCTGACACAAGCTTCTCTGGTGGTTCATATGCTAAAGAGTCTGCCTGCAATGCAGGAGACCCAGTTTGATCCTTGGGTTGGGAAGATCCCCTGGAGAAGGAAATGTCAACCCCCTTCAGGATTCTTGCTTAGAAAAATCCCATGGACAGAGGAGCCTGGTGGGCTATAGTTAGCCTGGTGGGTCACAGAGTCAGACACAACCTTAGCAACTAATACAACACTCCTCTGAATGTTGTGACATGAAACATGTGACATGAGCATCTTTTCTGTATCATTAATTGTTAAAGAACTGCAAGTCAAAACTATAATGAGATATCACCTCACACTGGTTGAAAAAACCATCATCAAAAAGTCTACAAATAAATGTTGGAGAGGGTATAGAGAAAAGGGAACCATCCTACATTGTTGGTATGAATGTAAATTAGTGCAGCCACTATGGAGAACAGTATGGAGGTTCCTTAAAGAACTAAAATAGAATTACCATATGATCCAGCAGTCCCATACTTGGGCATATGTCCTGATAAAACACTCATTTTAAAAGCTGCATGCACCCCAATATTCACACCAACACTATTTATAATAGCCAAGACATGGAAGCAATCTAAATATCCACCAACAGAGGAATGGATGAAGAAGATGTGGTATATACAGATAGAATGGAATATTACTGAGCCATAAAAAGACAAGGGAAAAAAATATCATTTGAAGCAATATGGATGGATCTAGAGAAAGACACATATCATCTGATATTATTTATATGTGGAATCTAAAAACATACGATACAACTGAACTTATTTACCAAAGAAAAACAAACACAAATGTAGAAAACAAATCTATGATTGCCAAACTGGAAAGGGGGGAAGGGATAAATTAGGAGTTTGAGATTAGCAGATACAAACTACTATATATAACTTGCAAACAAAGTGACTGACAACTGATTAATATTCAAAATATATAAATAGCGCAATTGAAACATTATATATTACTATATGTGAAATAGATCACCAGTCCAAGTGTGATTCATGAAACAGAGCACTTAAAGCCAGTGTACTGGGACAACCCAGAGGGATGGGCTGGGGAGTGAGGTGGGAGTGAGTGAGGATGGGGAACACATGTACACCCATGGATGATTCATGTCAATGTATGGCAAAACCCACCACAATATTGTAAAGTAATTAGCCTCCAATTAAAATGAATAAATTAATTTATAAAAAGCAAAAAACAAAACAATCCAGTCAAAAAATGGGCAGGAAACCTAAATAGCTATTTCTCCATAAAAGACATAGAGATGGCCAACACATAAAAAGATGCTCAACATCATTAACTGTTAGAGAAATGCAAATCAAAACTACAATAAGGTATCACCTCACACCAGTCAGAATGGCCACCATCAAAAAATATATAAACAATAAATGCTGGAGAGGCTGTGGAGAAAAGGGAACCCTCTTACATTGTTGCTGGGAATGTAACATTGGTACAGTCACTATGGAGAACAGTATAGAGGTTTCTTAAAGAGCCAGAAATATAACTACTATATGACCCAGCAATCCTACTCCTGGGCATGTATCTGAAGAAAACCATAATTCAAAAAAATACATGCACCCCAAAGTTCACAGCAGTACTATTTACAAGAACCAAGATATAGAAGCAACCTAAATGTCCNGCTGGGAATGTAACATTGGTACAGTCACTATGGAGAACAGTATAGAGGTTTCTTAAAGAGCCAGAAATATAACTACTATATGACCCAGCAATCCTACTCCTGGGCATGTATCTGAAGAAAACCATAATTCAAAAAAATACATGCACCCCAAAGTTCACAGCAGTACTATTTACAAGAACCAAGATATAGAAGCAACCTAAATGTCCATTGACAGAGGAGTGGATAAATAAGTAGTGGATAAAAAAGATTCCATAATACAATGGAATATTATTCAGCCATAAAAACCCAAAATAATGCCAGCTGCAGCCACATGGATGGATTTAGAGATTGTCATATGGAGTAAAGTAAGTCAGACAAAGACAAATACCATATTGTATCACTTATATATGAAGCCAAAAAAAATGATGCAAATGAATTTATTTACAAAACAGAAACAGAGTCACAAAACGGAAAACAAATTTATGGTTTTGGAGGGGGAAAAATGGAGGGTAAACTGGGAGATTAGGATTAACATATATACACTACTGTATATAAAATAGAAAACTTATAAGCACCTAGTATATAGCACAGGGAACTCTATTCAATATTCTGCAATGATATGTATGAGGAAAAAGAAAAGTGAAAGTGAAAGTCCATTAGTCATGTCCGACTCTTTGTGACCCCATGGACTATACAATCCATGGAATCTCTACGCCAGAATACTGGAGTGGGTAGTCTTTCCCTTCTCCAGGGGATCTTCCCGACCCAGGGATCAAACCCAGGGCTCCCACACTGCAGGTAGATTCTTTACCAGCTGAGCCACAAGGGAAGTCCAAGAATACTGGAGTGGGTAGCCTATCCCTTTTCCAGCTGATCTTCCTAATCTAGGAATTGAACTGGGATCTCCTGCATTGCAGGTGGATTCTTTACCAACTGAGCTATCAGGGAAGCCTGTATGAGGAAAAAAATCTAAAAATGTGTGGACATATGCATATGTGTAACCGAACCAGTTTACACATGAAACCAGCATAACATTGTAAAACAACTATACTCCAATAAAAATTTAAAAATAGGTAACAACAAATCCTACTGTGTATTACAGGGAACTATATTCAGTATCTCATAATAAGTTATAATAGAAAAGAATATGAAAAACGGAATCACCTTGTTGCACACCTGCAACTAACCCAACATTATAAATCAAGTCTACTTTAATGAAAAGAAAATAATATTAAGCAATTTATGCCAACTCTTCCTTCCCCACATTAAACATTTAGTCATCATAGAAACCAAATAATTAACATAGTGTCTTAATGTTGTTAGTGATTAAGTTATGTCTGACTCTTTTGCAACTCTTAATAAACACAATCAACACCTTGTTTTCATATCATCATCATCATCATCATCATTATGGTATTAACTTCCTATTAGCATGAGAGTTTGGGTCTTAAGTATAGATATTTAAGTATTTCATTGGACTTTATAAGTTGTGGAAGTTTCAATGCGTCTAGCACATTAATATCTTTTTGTGTCATAACACTATTATCCAGAATGTTTTATGCTTATTAGCTCAATATAACTCACATATTTAACAGTGTACCATCTATGACTTTGTCAAAGACACCAAACTTTATNATATTTAAGTATTTCATTGGACTTTATAAGTTGTGGAAGTTTCAATGCGTCTAGCACATTAATATCTTTTTGTGTCATAACACTATTATCCAGAATGTTTTATGCTTATTAGCTCAATATAACTCACATATTTAACAGTGTACCATCTATGACTTTGTCAAAGACACCAAACTTTATCAAAGACACCAACATACATAATGAATTTTGTTACCTTTTCTGGGTAATAATTCCTTTGTCATGATTACTTTTGTCTAGGTAATCAAGCCAGTGTCACTCACCTTTACCATTAAGAAACTAGGGAAAAAAATGAGAATGATACAAAGGGAGATAGGCTTGAGATACTCACGGATTTTCAGATGTTTCCTTAAGTTTTAAAAATTTATTATAATTTTCATGCTTCATTGAACAATATCAAGTTAGCAATATAATTTGTATTGAGTTTTACATTTGTGAAGCTTATCCTTTACTCTAAAAATTCTGGAGAAAATTCTGGGAATTTTGATTACCCAAGAAAATGTTCTATCAAATGTCATTTAAACAATCCAGCCATTCAGTCTCCTGGATAGTGTTAACATTGCACATATATATGTATAATTTAAATCTCATGTTATTTCCTTGATAAAATAAAAATTTCATCTGCACTTTGTGTATAAAAATAGCATTATTGCCTGGGAAGTACAATGTATGAATTTGTGTGTTTATATAGTTTTCACCAGTGGTACCTGCTTGGACTGAATAATCCACATTCTTAAGTTTGATCACAGTGAAACAAATATAATACATTTGATTGGTATCATAATAATTAAAACAAAATGATTTTCTCTAATAACCTCTGACTCTGAATATATTATTTTGATTTTCTCTAATAACCTTTGACTCTGAATATATTATTTTGATTTCTTGTAGCTGTTGAGAACTTCACTGTTAATTTGTTAATTATTTTGTAATTAATTTTTTTTCTTCTCTCTATTCCTTTTAATATGTCTTTGGAGTTCATTAGCTGAAAACCCACTATACTGTATATAATTTATACAAATATTCTTATCTTGTTAGCAGATTTTCTTGATTCTGTACATTCTTGTCTTTCATCAATTCTAGATAATTCTCTCATCTTTTCTCTTGATTCTCTTACTCTGAATCTTCTTGTTTAATTCTGTATGACTGTTATCCTTGTTTTTATTTTCAATGTTACATTTTGAATAATCTGCTTATATTTGTCTTTAATGTACTGATAATCATTTATCTCAATATGTGTAATCTATCCATTTGTTTACTTCCAGCTAAAGTACTTTTTAGTCCTAGAACTTCTGTTTCTTTTCTTTTTAAAAATCTGGTTTTTGTAATTGTGCCTCATTATACTTAATGTTCTAATTTTCCTTTACATCTTAAATAAGTTTTAACATATGTATTTTATAGACTGTATCTGCTTTTGAAAATATCTCCAAAGTTGCAAGTCAAATTTTACTGTTTGTTAGGCATTTTAAATCCTGTTTACAATGAATCATTTTTCCTCATGTACCTCACAATTTTGAGTGGCGTCATTTATCCAGGAAAATCCTGCAGCTTAGGTTAAAATGTCTCTCTCTTTAGACTTTTTACTTTTGCTATGTCAGGCACTTTGGTGATACAATTGCCTGACACCATTTCCTTTACTTTAATTTTCAGCTTTGTGGTCTCAGGATTTATGGAAGTACCATAAATTTGAGACTTAAACTCATATGAATACAGGCTATAGCTGGAATGTTTAGGGAGGTTTGTTTTTGCCCTGATCCAAGGCTAAAGCTGATCTGATTCTTTTTTATCTCTGGCTATAAGTACGTTGAATTTTTCTGCTTAATCACTGACTCTATAACCCTTTGAGGTTGATGAAGTAACACAGTATTTCTGCTTATGCTCTCTTTCTCTGAGCACAGGTTAATGTCATGTCCCTTACTGGTTCCACTCTCCCAAGTCCCCATAATGCAAACCTGTCTCCCATACCATCCCCTCCCAAGGGCAACCACAGAAGCTGTCAACTCAGCTTCCATTACTGAGAAATCAATTAGTTTATCAAGACCTCAGTTCTGCTCTTAAAAGTATTTTAATTTCCATACAAATTGTGAAATTATTTGNCTGAGCGACTTCACTTTCACTTTTCACTTTCACACACTGGAGAAGGAAATGGCAACCCACTCCAGTGTTCTTGCCTGGAGAATCCCAGGGACAGGGGAATCTGGTGGGCTGCCGTCTATGGGGTCGCACAGAGTCGGACACGACTGAAGAGACTTAGCAGCAGTAGGGAGAACTCACATAATCTAAGTTCTGAGGAAAAAAATAACTGCAACTTTTAGTAGGAATCACTGTTTTTGCAAAGACTATAAGAGGCTTATTAATATTCTTGATATTTGACATGAAAGGACACAGATTCTTAAGCTATTTATGTTATATACTTATAAGATTGAATATTAATTTTAGGTGAATTGACTACTTCCATATCTATGAATCTCTGCTTTGGTTTTTGCATTAGTCCAACAGATACATCTTAATAATAATAGTCTATGCATCTTATCTTTTTTTCCTGTGACTTTTATTTTTATTGCTCTGCAGTGCTTTGACAGCAGTAGTCAGGGAACTCTATGACAAAATAATTTTTTAAAGTGTCCAATTACAATTCAAAATTCTGAAGGATCTTTTGAAAGTAATAACCTACAGGATATAATTGACATTCAGAAACTAAAATCTGATCTACTTCTAGCAGTGAAATTATACTACCCTGAAAGGACTGCCATAATAAATTCACCAAAGGGTATTAAAAATGTAGCCATTAAAGTGACTAAGAAAATATTAATGTACTAACATTACATGTTTTATGCTACTTCCTTAAAATTGCAAGACATATTAGTAGTAAAAGGTATCCCTAGGCTAGATTACTAAATGAGTTAACATGCTGTGTAAAGCCAGTGGATACAAAACAATTAAATTCTGCAAGCTGCAAATGCAAAACTTTAGTCCTTATTTCCCAAGAATTACTAGCCACTCCTTTTTGGTGGGAGGCAAAAGAACTCTGTCTTCTTTTGTTTTATGAAATGTCTTTTTCTCTTGGTTCTTCCCTTATTTTTCTGATTCTTCTTGGTCATATTCCTTCTCTGAATATTTATTTTTTTTATTCCGTTCTTTTTTTTTTTTTTTTTTTTACCTTTAATACAATACATGCTGTTCCTTCTGCTTAGAATAAACTCCCTCTTGCATGCCTGACCTGCTTAACTGTTTGGAGTATATGCAGCATAACTCAGCTCAAATTCCACCTTCTTTATGAAGGTTCCTCTATTTTCTCATGACAGCTATTCTAAAACTCAATTATAGTGGCTCAGATGGTAAAAAATCTGCCTGCAATGCAGGAGACTTGGGTTTGAACCCTGGGTGGGGAAGGTCCCCGGGAGAAGGAACTGGCAACCCACTCCAGTATTCTTGCCTGGGAAATCCCATGAGCAGAGGGGCTTGGCAGGCTACAGTCCATGGGGTTGCAAAGAGTCAGAGGCAACTGAATGATGAACACTTTCACTTTCATACTGCATGATGACTATTGGTCTGTGTGCCCTCATGATGATCATGAGCATTTTCCTGACATGAAATTTGTACTGATATTTCTGTCCTCATCACCATAGACAATTTTGGGAACTCTTCTGGCAACTAATCAGTATGTGCTGAATGTATTAGTGATACAAGTCCTGCAGTCCCTCAGGTAGTAAAATGTGAAGAAGCTCTTAAGAGGCTCAATCCAATGACGATCAGAATTTGAGAGTAGTATTAATATTTAACAATATGTATTTTTAGTCTTGGCCATCTTGGACTCGCTTATTCTTTTGTACACTTATCACATTTGGTTCCCAAACTGAGATTTAGACCAAAAAAATTCTAAGCTTTATCTACCAAATCAAAGCATTTAATCAAAGGGTGTTTTTTTTTTTTTTTAAGTTATGTCTTTGGGTTAAAGATCATTTCCTAGTTTTATTCTCTATTTCTTTTAAATTCAAAGTGAATTTTCTCTCAATACCATAATTAATTTATTTTTCAACATCATTATAAAACAGCAGAACAAGGTTTCTTCTTTAACATACAGGTTTTACTTATTCTTATATGAAGAAAAGAAATTTGGGCTTTGGAACACATATTTGCATCCTATATGCATCCTTATAAGACACATGTTTATTCTATTTTTATAATTGATCACTCTTGCTAAATTCTGACTCAGAACCTGAAGTCAAAATTTAAAGAGAGGCTTGTCAGCAAACCAGAACCAACCAAAGATGCAACTTTATTATTTTTACAACCATCATTTAGACTACCATTCACCATAGTTAATATCTGCCATAATGTGAACAAATATATGGCTCTTCATGCCCCCAAATGGCTGCATATATACCCCTGCAGGATGATCCCATGCCTGCTCTCCATAGGTGAGCACTTGAGAAGAAAACAAGATTTACCTTCTTTGTCCTTGTGTGTGTTCAATTGCGAGAGGAGGTTCTCATTGGCCTGCACGCAGTACAACTCTCGGGTCTGGACCCCTCCTCCACAGAGGGCCGTCTGGTTGCCTCGCCTCTTGTCCTGTTGACTGAGCAGAGGGTCCACCCGACACTCGGTCCACTCTGTGGTCCTCCAGCTGTATCTAGATAAAGATAGATACATGGCAGTGGCCATGTGTTTAGTGAATAAAACTTTTCTCCAATCCTATTTGTTTTTTCCCCTCAAGAAAATTAATCTGAACAATTCCTTCCCCTTGAATCAATCTTAGACCACACCTCTGGCACAGGTTCAGTTTCAATCTCTTCTACATCCTTACCCTGCTCCATTAAAAGAGGGGTTAAATCTAAGATGATCCAGTTTTAATTGCAACTACTAGAAGCTACTTATAAATATTTTATGCAAAGAGAGCATAATGCTGAATATATGACATTTTATGTTTAATTAAGCTGAACTCAGGCTTGCCCTTTTTTCATGTTTATAAACAAAGAAAGATTGAATCTGAGAATGGAGAACATTCTAAATGATGATGAACTCAAACATTTGTTTTGTCTTTAATAAAATGTATGAAAATTCCTTCTTTATACTGGTCAAAATTGTAATTGTGTGTTAGTAACAAAAATATAACACAATTCAGAGTTTTCTCTTTGTCTCTGAGAATAAGAGTGCTTTTTTTTTTTTTCCTCCTGTAACATTTGAGCATCCCTGATGAGTACTGATGAATGATGAAAAGAGCTGACATTTCTAATCAGTGGAACACAGGAAAGATGATCTATGCTTCTGAATTAAAGCTCCAATCAAGATTATGATGTGAAAAAAATGTCAGGGGATTATCAGCCCAATACATGCTTTAAGGAGATAGCCGGGGTCTTGATGTCACTGAAGATAGACAGTGATGGCATTTCTCCACCTCAAGGAAAATGGATATTCTAAAAGCACAAAGAAAATGGCTCTTGGAGTACTTCAGGTCACTTTTACCAAGATGCTTCCTTAGTAATCAGATTAACAGCCAACACAGGTACAAATGGATGTGCTAATGCTCATCTCAATTAGACAAAAAGGTTAAATGGGCTCTTGGATGTCTGATCTAGATGCTTTGCTTTGTCAGTTGTAAGGCTTCATGTCGGTAAAGGTGAACTTCATGCCCATTTTTCAATTTTTGTAAGTGGGGATTCATGGCTTAACAGAGGTACAGGTCTGGGGCATCAAGAAACAATGCTCTTGATATATATTTATAAAGGAAGTGCAGCATTCAGGTCAATTATAAAATCATTGAAAATTGATGCCTTTGGGAGAGAGACGGGGGGTGTGACTGAAAAGAAAACTAAACAGGCCATTCATTAGGGGAGTTAAAACGAAAATTTTATTTTATTTTATTTTTTTATAGAGCAGCATACCAACATAGGTCATCCTAAGGAGTCCTGTGAGAGAAATAAATTTTTTAGCAACGTAAATTGATTACATATTCTTGAAAAAAATGCTACCATCCACAAAGGGTTAGAAGACAGAGATTTAGAATAGGGACTTATTTTAATTAATAGTTAATGATGTTTGAATAACTGAGAAGATAAAGATATCCTGCTGCTGCTGCTGCTGCTAAGTCACTTCAGTCGTGTCCGACTCTGTGTGACCCCATAGACCGGCAGCCCACCAGGCTCCCCCGTCCCTGGGATTCTCCAGGCAAGAACACTGGAGTGGGTTGCCATTTCCTTCTCCAGTGCATGAAAGTGAGAAGTGAAAGGGAAGTCACTCAGTCATATCCGACTCTTAGAGACCCCATGGACTGCAGCCTACCAGGCTCCTCCATCCATGGGATTTTCCAGGCAAGAGTAAGGCAATGGCACCCTACTCCAGTACTCTTGTCTGGAAAGATATCCTAGCTTGAGATTAAAAAATGGAAGAATCTTGCAGAAGATGAAACACTCTGACTAGAGAACCTGGCAACTTCCCTGAAACTATTATGTCTAGGGGAACACAAGTCAGTGGGGCAGGCAGAGAAGTTAGGAAGGAAACTCTTCAGAGTGTTCAGTTACTGGTTATGCTAGGGGAGAAGGGAGGATTCCATAGTGCTGCATAACTGAAGATCTTGTATGAATCATTACTGTGCTTTGTTATTATTATCACTCTTAGAAATGGGAGGAGGAGCAGCAGCAGCCATGGTAGTGGTAATTTTCCTCTTCACTGGTTTGTCAAGTGCAAGCTGTAAGCCTGTTCTCTAAATGTTTCAAATATTCCAGGGAACCTTTCAATGAAGCTTATGGGTATCTACTGACGAACTAAGATTCTGTAAGTTTTTTTGTAAATACTCTCTACATTCAGACCAACCTGAAACATATTTATCACCAAGTTAATTCACAGAAATGTCTTAGAAATGATTTTTAAGGATAAAAAGAACATAGTTACAGTCCCAAATATTTCAAAACAGTCTTATTTCATCTGAATTCAATGAACATTTATTGGGCACTTACTATGTGCCTGGTCCTATGACATATACGAGTGATTAAAGGAGAAACAATCTCCACACCCAAGGTTAATAAGCATTCTTGGTCCTGAGAGAGCTTAAAGTCTTATTATGTTGATATAGTATTCTACTCTATTTAATAGGATTTGTTATACACAGTACTGAAGTTTAATAGGGCTTGCTCAACAGGCAAAAAGAACCTATATTTTGAAAGATTCTTTTACCTTATAGACTAGTTGACAAACTATGGCTAAATTCAACCTGTACTGCTTCTATAAATAAACTTTATGGAAACATAGCCACACTCATTTCTTTACATATTGCTTACAGTTTCAATAGCAGAGTTGAATCATCATGACAGAGACACATGTGGCTCATAAAGACTAACATATTTACTATCTTCTCCACTACAGAAAAAGCTTCTCAATACTCATTATAGAACATATGCAAAGAACCACGGCTAAAAATCCAACTTTTGTGGAGACTGGGAAACATAGCTTGTTACTGACACTTTTATTTAGTAAAACTGGTATTTTTTGTTTTTATAGGATAGTGTTTGCAAAGAGATACATTTCTACTTGGAATTTGTAAAAATCAGTATTTCTCAACACACCATCCAGTTGAAATCAAACAGCTAAAGAGATATGTGGTTTGGGCAGACGGGGCAGCAGAGACCGCTGTCCTTATTAACTCACGTGGCACAGGGGGCAACTCCATCTCCTTGAGACACACAGGGCTCTTTTTCCTCAAGTTCTGGACACTTCTTCTCACTGCCAACAGGAAACTGCCTGATGAGCCGAGTTCTCACACGGGTGCCTTTAGGGGATGCCGTGTCATGGCATGTTTTTGAGCAGGGGCTCCACTCTGACCACTCGGACACCTGGCACTCCTTGGTCATCACGCAGGCCTGGAAGGTCATTGGCAGCTTCTCTTGCTGGCAGAAGCTGCAAAAGAGAATTAATGTTCTCATCACAGACTTGTAGGCAGGTGTGAACTTGTAGGCAGGCATGAATGTTCCAGAGCAAAATCAGCTTGGACATTTTCATTTCTACTTGGAAGTACAATTCCAATTTCATTGAAAACGTACCAACATTTATGATGTGTAAAAGCTGTTAGACTCCAAGCTAACATTTGCATTTCTTCTTAGTTTGTAATAGTTGTTAAACCATTCACAGGAAATAGAAAATAAAAGGATGAAGCAAAATTAGCTGAAACTAAGTTTACCATATTGTTTATTTTACTCACTCCAGATTTGTTTTAACTTAGAAAATGAACTGTTAACATAAGACAATTTTCACTCTGTTTAGTAATTTAAATAAACATGCCTGGATAACTACTACAATATTATTTTGAATAGAAAAAAGTAATTTAATTTATGCTTACAATTATTTTTAATATCATTTGAAATTTTAGCTGTCAATTACAATTGTAATGTAGGCTTATTCAAATACATCAGGTTTTTCCAGTTCGTACTTTAATGCAAGGTCTACATATATGAATATATTAATTAAATACTTCTTAAGCATTAGAGGATTCCCTGGTGGCTCAGAAAGTAAAGTGTCTGTCTGCAATGCAGGAGACCTGGGTTTGATCCCCGGGTTCGGAAAATCTCCTGGAGAAGGAAATGGCAGCCCACTCCAGTACCCTTGCCTGGAAAATCCCATGGTCGGAGAAGCCTGGTAGGCTGCAGTCCATGGGGTTACAAAGAGTTGGACACGACTGAGTGACTTCACTTTCACTTTCTTTAAGCATTAGAAGGGTGACAGAGGATGAGATGGTTGGATAGTATTATCGACTCAATGGACATGAGTTAGAGCAAACTGCGAGCCAATGAAGGACAGAGAAGCCTTGTGTTCTGCAGTTATGGGATCACAAAGAGTTCAGACTCAAGTGAGAGACTGAACAACAAACATTAGAAATATAAATTTATTAGGCTATACTGCTGTAGAGATATCCTCTAAATAGATCTAGAATATTTAGTCAACAGTAAAGTATTTATGTTCAAATTCTCATCTAACGTTTCCTCCTTGAATTAGAAGGATGTTGAATTCTTTTTTTTTAATTAATTTTTTACTGAAGGATAATTGCGTTACAGAATTTTGTTGTTTTCTGTCAAACCTCAACATGAATCAGTCACAAGTATACATATATCTCCTCCCTTTTGAACCTCCCTACCATCTCCCTCTCCATTCCACCCCTCTAGGTTGATACAGAGCCCCTGTTGGAGTTTCCTGAGCCATACAGCAAATTCTCGTTGGCTATTTTACATATGGTAAGGTAAGTTTCCATGTTACTCTTTCCATACATCTTACCCTCTCCTTCCCTTCCCCATGTCCATAAGTCCATTCTCTATGTCTGTTTCTCCATTGTTGCCCTGTAAATAAATTTTTCAGAACCATTTTTATAGATTCCATATATATGCATTAGAATATGATGTTTCTCTTTCTCTTTCTGACTCACTTCACTGTATAATATGTTCTAGGTTCATCCACCTTATCAGAACTGATTCAAATGTATTCCTTTTTATGGCTGAGTAATATTCCATTGTGTATATGTACCAAAACTTCTTTATCCATTCATCTGTTGATGGACATCTAGGTTGCTTCCATGTTCTAGCTATTGTAAATAGTGCTACAATGAACAATGGGATACATGTGTCTTTTCCAACCCAGGTTTCCTCAGGGTATATGCCTCGGAGTGGGATTACTGGGTCATATGGTGGTTTTAGTCTTAGTTTTTTCAAGGAATCTCCATAGTGGCTGTATCAGTTTACATTCCCACCAACAGTGCAAAAGTGTTCCCTTTTCTCCATACCCTCTCCAGTATTTATTGTTTGTAGNTTTTCCAACCCAGGTTTCCTCAGGGTATATGCCTCGGAGTGGGATTACTGGGTCATATGGTGGTTTTAGTCTTAGTTTTTTCAAGGAATCTCCATAGTGGCTGTATCAGTTTACATTCCCACCAACAGTGCAAAAGTGTTCCCTTTTCTCCATACCCTCTCCAGTATTTATTGTTTGTAGACTGTTTGATGATGGCCATTCTGATCGGTGTGAGGTGATATCTCATTGTAGTTTTGATTTGCATTTCTCTAATAATGAGCAATGTTGAGTATCTTNTTTTGTTGAGGATTTTTGCATCTATATTCATCAGTGACATTGGCCTGTAGTTTTCTTTTCTGTGTTGTTTTTGTCTGGCTTCGGTATCAGGGTGATGGTGGCCTTGTAGAATGAGTTTGGAAGTGTTCCTTCCTCTGCAATTTTTTGAAAGAGTTTTAGAAGGATAGGCTTTAGCTCATCTCTAAATGTTTGACAGAATTCTCCTGTGAAGCCATCTGGTCCTGGGCTTTTCTTTTTTGGGAGATTTTTGATCACAGCTTCCATTTCCGTGCCTATAATTAGGCTATTCATAATTTCTATTTCTTCCTTGTTCATTCTTGGAAGATTGAACTTTTCTAAGAATCTGTCCATTTCTTCCAGGTTATCCATTTTATTGCCATATAGTTGTTCAGAAGAGTCTCTTATAATCCTTTGTATTTCTGCACTGTCTGTTGTAACCTCTCCTTTTTAATTTCTAATTTTGTTGATTTTATTATTTTCTCCTCTTTTCCTGATGAGCCTGGCTAAATATTAGTCAATTTTGTTTATCTTCTCAAAGAACAAGCTTTTAGTTTTATTAATCTTTAATATTGTTTCTTTCATTTCTTTTTCATTTATTTCTGCTCAGATCTTTATGATTTCTTTCCTTCTACTAATTTTGGGATTTTTTTGTTTTTCTTTTTCCAGTTGTTTTAGGTGTAAAGTAAGGCTGTCTATTTGATGCTTTTCTTGTTTCTTGAGGTAGGATTCTATTGCTATAAATAAACTTCCCTCTTAGAACTGGTTTTGCTGCATTCCATAGGCTTTGAGTTGTCATGTTTTCATTATCATTTGTTTCTAGAAATTTTTTGATTTCTGTTTTTATTTCTTTTGTAACCTGTTGGTTATTTAGAAATGTGTTGTTTAATCTCCATGTGTTTGTGTTTCTTACAGTTTTTTTCTTGTAACTGATATCTAGTCTCATAGTATTGTGTTCAGAGAAGATGCATGATACGATTTCTATTTTCTTAAATTCACTGAGGTTTGATTTGTGACCCAAGATATGGTCCATCCTGGAGAATGTTCCATGTGCTCTTGAGAAGATGTATTCTTCTGCATTTGGGTGGGATGTCCTGAAGATGTCAATAACATCCATCTCATCTAATGTATCATTTAAGACTTGTGTTTCCTTATTAGTTTTCTGTTTTGATTATCTGTCCATTGCTGTGAGTGGGGTGTTTCAGTCTCCTGCTATTATTGTGTTCCTATCAGTTTCTCCTTTTATGTCTGTTAGTGTTTGTCTTATGTACTGAGGTGCTCCTATGTTGAGTGCATATTATTTACAATTATTATGTCTTCCTCTTGGATTGATCCCTTGATCATTATGTAGTGTCTTTCCTTATCTCTTGTTATCTTCTTTATTTTAAGGTCTATTTTGTCTGATATGAGGATTGCTACTCCAGCTTTCTTTTGCTTCCCATTTGCATGGACTATATTTTTCCATCCTCTTACTTTCAGTCTATATGTGTCTTGAGGGCTAAAGTGGGTTTCTTGTAGATAGCATATACCTGGGTCATGTTTTTGTATCCATTCAGCCAGTCTACGTCTTTGGTTGAAGCATTTAATCCATTTACATTTAAAGTAATTGTTAATATATATGTTCCCATTCCATTTCTTAATTGTTTGGGGTTGATTTTGTAGATCCTTTTTCTTCTCTTGTATTTCTTGACTATGTAAATCTATTTAACATTTGTTGTAAAGCTTGTTTGGTGCTACTGAGTTGTCTTAACTTCCGCTTGTCTGAAAAGCTTTTGATTTCTCCATCAAGTTTGGATGAGATCCTTGCTGGGTACAGCAATCTTGGTTGTAGATTTTTCCCTTTCAGTAGTTTAAATATATCCTGCCATTTCCTTCTGGCCTGCAGAGTTTCTGCTGAAAGATCAGCTGTGAAGCGTATGGGGTTTCCCTTGTATGTTACTTATTGCTTATTGCTTCTCCCTTGCTGCTTTTAATATTCTTTCTCTGCGTTTAGTCTTTTTTAGTTTGATTAGTATGTGTCTTGGTATGTTTCTCCTTGGATTTATCCTGTATGGGACTCTTTGTGCCTCTTGGACTTGATTGACTATTTCCTTTTCCATGTTGGGGTAATTTTCAACTATTATCTCTTCAAAAATTTTCTCATATCTTTTCTTTTTCTCTTCTTCTTCTGGGACCCCTATTATTCAAATGTTGGTGCATTTGATATTGTCCCAGAGGACAATCCTGATTTCTTTTCATTCTTTTTACTTTATTTTGCTCTTCAGAAGTTATTTCCACCATTTTATCTTCCAGGTCACTGATTCATTTTTCTGCTTCAAATATTCTGCCACTGATTCCTTCTACAGTATTTTTAATTTCAGTAATTGTGTTGTTTGTCTCCATATTTATTCTTTAATTCTTCCAGGTCTTTGTTAATTGATTCTTCCATTTTCCCCATTCTGTTTTCAAGGTTTTTGGTCATCTTTACGATCATTATTCTGAATTCTTTTCCAGGTAGTTTGCCTATTTCCTCTTCATTTATTTGGGCCACCATGTTTCTAATTTGTTCCTTCATTTGTGTAGTATTTCTCTGCTTTTTCATTATTTCTTTTTAAACTTATTGTGTTTGAGGTCTGCTTTCCCCAGACTTCAAGGTTGAATTCTTTCTTCCTTTTAATTTCTGCCCCTAAGGTTGGTCCAGTGGTTTGTGTAAGTTTCTTACAGGGTGAGATTTGTGTTGAGTTTTTGTTTGTTTGCTTTTCCTCTGATGGGCAACACTGAGTGAGGTGGTAATCCTATCTGCTGATGATTGGGTTTGTATGTTTGTTTTATTTGTTGTTTAGATGAGGCATCCTGGACAAGGTACTATTGGTGGTTGGGTGATGCTGGGTCTTGTATTACAGTGGTTTCCTTTTTGTGAGTTTTCACTATTTGGTACCCGCTAGGGTTAGTTCTCTGGTAGTCTAAGGTCTTGGAGTCAGTGTTCCCACTCCAAAAGCTCAGGGCTTGATCTCTATCAGAAGTGTGAAATCAGTGTTTGCTCTCCTCCTGTGCTTGCACTCTGGGTCCACACCAAGTCAATGTATGAGCTATTGATCACATCTTTTTATTATTTTAGTAAACTGCAACCTATCAGAAGTGTGAGGTCAGTGTCTGCTCTTTGTCTATGCTTGCACTCTGGGTCCACACCAAGGCAATGCATGAGCTGTTGATGATGCGCCTTTATTATTTTAGCAAACTGCGACCAGACACTAATCTGAGGAATTTTGGTGAGAGGCCTGCCTTGAGAGATGTGTCTACTATAAATGAAGTCCTAAGTTTCCCAAGGATTGATGAAGGCTCTCCATCCTGCAGTTGGAATCAATGTGAGAGTTGGACCATAAAGAAGGCTGAGCACTGAAGAACTGACACTTTCAAACTGTGGTATCAGAGAAGACTCTCCCCCAACCCTCCTTCCAGAAGAGATGTTGAAGACTTAATCCTAATGTCGACATACAAAGATGAAGATGATGTTAGAGAATGCCATCGACCTCAGGTTTATGCAATTTGAAGGATTTTCTTGGAATTAGATTGCCTTGTGTTGATTCTTAGTTGAACTCTTGCACATTATCAATAACTAGCAGCTCATATTTATAAGACAGAGGAGGCCTGTTGCCACAATAGAGCATCTGTTCCAATGGGAGAGTTCACTGATAATTCTATCTCATCATTCAGGTGCTATATTTAACTATGATAATCAACCATAAAGAGAGGCAGGTCCATTTTAATATAACAATTCACATTCAATCTTTTTAAATCTACTGGCATGTGTATAAAAATTGCATTCCTAGGAAACAATTAGAGCTTAAAACGTAAAAGTCAATTTGTCTGAGCTGGGAGGTCTGGGCAGAAGAATCATCTGAGAGTGGCAGTAAAATGGTCTTATGAGGCAGCTCTGTTGCTCCTTATAACAACAGAGAGGACCAGAATCCCATTTTTACTCATATGTCATGTGCTGACTATTAATGATGCATTAGGTAACAACACTAACCTAAGAGCAAAACCTTTTCTGTGATGAACAACACAAGTTATTTCATGAAACTCAGGCAAAATAATGACCAAATGACAATCTTTACAATTCATTTCATGCGAAACCCTCCATGTTTAATTTCCTCTTAGATACATTTATAACCCCTTCATCAGATTGTTATCATATACATATATGCATATATGGGGCTTCTCAGGTGGTACTCATGGTAAAGAATCTTCCAGCCAATGTAGGAGATGTAAGAGATGTGGGTTTCATCCCTGGGTTGGGAAGATCTCCTGGAGGAGGAGATGGCAATCTGCTCCAGTATTCTTGTCTGGAAAATTTCATGGATAGAAGAGCCTGGCAGGTGACAGTCCATAGGGTTGCAAAGAATTGGACATGAATGAGCAACTGAACACACACAGGCACACATGTAATACTTACAAAGTTTATATTCTATGTATAGGCAGAGAATTAACGAATCCCTTTTAACTTTTGTGGAGAATTTGACCATCAGTTAAATACCTCCTCTTACAGTTACCTGGTAACCTGATGAAAGTTGAAATATCAGCTATGTTACTAGATAATATTTATGATAGAATGATCGAGTTAATAAATCAATTTGCTGTGGAGAAACAAAAACTACCTGTTAGGAAGCTACAGCTTTGTGCTTCCTTAAACTCTTGGACTAGGATTTATTTTTCTGGAGACTTTATAGGCTATTGGAGAAGGCAATGGCACCCCCACTCCAGTACTCTTGCCTGAAAAATCCCATGGATGGAGGAGCCTGGTGGTCTACAGTCCATGGGGCTGCTGAGGGTCGAACACGACTGAGCAACTTCACTTTCACTATAGGCTATTACAAATAGATCACTTCCAGAGATACCAGTGCCTATAGGGTTGATACTTTTAAGGCAAGGCTGCTCTTTGACCTGATGGATGTAGAATTATCCTTCTTCTCCCTGAAACGTGTTGCATGAATTTCTAGAAGAACTCCCATGAGATGAGGAATGACTATGGCTACAATGATGACAAGCTCTATATCTTTCTAAGTAGACTAATACC
Source organism: Neotragus moschatus (assembly GCA_006410615.1). Lineage (NCBI taxonomy): Eukaryota > Metazoa > Chordata > Mammalia > Artiodactyla > Bovidae > Neotragus > Neotragus moschatus. The sequence continues at coordinate 110,630 of SJYA01000634.1, read as the reverse complement.
AGATGGCAGTCTTGTGAGTCTTGTGTATCTGAAAGTCTTGACAGTATATGATTAAAACTTAATTCATNGCAGGAAGAGAAGGGGTCGACAGAGGATGAGATGGCTGGATGGCATCACTGACTCAATGGACATGTATCGGAGTGAACTCCGGGAGTTGGTGATGGACAGGGAGGCCTGGCGTGCTGCGATTCATGGGGCTGCAAAGAGTCGGACACGACTGAGCAACTGAACTGAACTAAACTGAGCACTTTGAAAATGTACTACTTGTTTCAAGGAGGACTTAGTAATTAGGGAAAAGTCAAACCACATGAATTTTCCTGATCCATGTTAACAACTTTTAATGCAGGTCCTACATAGAAATCAGTAGCATAAATATGAGAACAGTATTAAGTAATATATGATTATATAGTTTGTAACATATGAGACATGTAACACACCTACTTATCTATTTATACTTTATTTTTCCTTGAATTTTCTAATACCATTATTTCAGTAAATGTGAAATCAAGTAACCCTACATATTGGACTTCAGGAGTACAAAGATGAGATGATAGTAATTAAACTGGAATCATACAGTTCTGCCTGGGGAGGCACAGAAGGATATATGAGGTAGTACATTATTATTTCTGACCAAGTGAAGACAATCAATGGAAACATGAAAAACAGTCTTTTGTTTGTCGGTGTGTGGGGGAAATACAGCTTTTTTCCTTGACCTCATTGTAAGGAGGTTTTGTTGAGCAGTGAAAAAAGAGTGGAATTGAAGCCTAGGTCAGATCAAGGGGAGTTATGTACTTCCAGAAAAGCACCTTCTGTGGATGAGAGAACCATTCAAAGTTTTGGAGCAGAAAGGACATGATATTTGCATTTCATGTAAATTCCAGTGGCAGGGTGGAGGTTGGAATAACAGGGTAAAAGATTAGAAACAGAGAGACTATGATGACGATTACATCATTAATATTTATAGTAAACACAGACTGAGTGCTTTCTGTGTGTTAGACGCTGGTCAAACTGAGGGAAGTATGATTGTGAACGTAATGATCTTCATTGAATCCCTACTGTGAGCCACATGCTATATTGTTTTACCTAAAATATCTCCATCTCATGAAATCCTTAAAACTATTCTGGAAGATGAAGCTCTATTTCTCTTTTAAGATGCATGCTATGTTGCTTCAGTCATGTCTGACTCTTTGCTATCCTATGGACTGTAGCCTGCCAGGCTCCTCTATCCACGGAATTTTTTAGGCAAGAATACTGCAGTGGGTTGCTATTTCCTAGCAACCTAGTCTTGAAATGTGGCCAGAGGATCTTCCTGACCCAGGTATTGAACTCATGGCTCTTACATTTCCTCCATTGGCAGGCGGGTTCATTACCATGAGCACCACAAAAAAGGAATCCAAATGTCTCACGAAAGTCCAGATAAAGTAGCAGAAATGGAATTCTAACCAGATATTTCTGCTTATAATAAAGGCATATGAAAGTGTGAACAAAAGGAATGACAGGAGAAATTAAAAGGAGTTAGAAACTATCAAAAGGGGAGTTAGGAACCATATAAACTGATAGACAGCTGAAGGTGTTAAAAGAGAGGAAAGAGTCACTAAATAACTTGGAGGTTTCTAGCTTTGGCAATCTGGGGAGCACCACTACAATAGTTTGAAATGGAGAACATGGAGTAGAAAAGCAAGTTTCTGGCAGTTGATAATTGAGTTTAACATTAGTATCTTAATTTGATATGGACATATTTCATACGTATCCAACATGCAGAAATTTCCAGTAGACTGATCCAGAATTAAGGGTCACAGTTTAAAGCTCTGGATAACTTGTATACATATAAAAATCATGAGCATATCAGAGTTCATAGCCAAGGCCACAGGACTGTTCACACACTGGAGTTCATTTTGTGGTTGTTCAGTCGCTAAGTCATCTCTGACATTTTGTGACCCTATGGACTGCAGCATGCTGGGCTTCTCTGTCTTCCACATCTCCTGGAGTTTGCTCAAATACAGGTCCATTGAGTACATGATACTATAGAAACATCTCATCCTCTGTTGCCCTCCTTCTCCTTTTGCCTTCAGTCCTTCCCAGCATCAGGGTCTTTTCCAAAGAGTTGGCTCTTCGTATCAGGTGGCCAAAGTATTGGAACCTCAGCTTCATCAACAGTCCTTCCAATTGACAGTCAGGGTTGATTTCTTTTAGGATTGACTGGTTTGATCTTGCAGTCCTAGGGACGCTCAAGAGTATTTTCCAGCATCACAAGTTAAAAGTACCAATTCTTTGGCACTCAGCCTCCTTTATGGTCTAACTCACATCCACACATGACCACTGGCAAAACCATGGCTTTGACTTTACAGATCTTTGTCAGCACAGAGATATCTCTGCTTTTAAATCCACTGTCCAGGTTTGTCATAGCTTTCCTTCCAAGGAGCAATCATCTTTTAATTTCACGGCTCCAGTCGCCATCCACAGTGATTTTGGAGCACAGGAAAATAAAATCTGGGGCTCATTTTAGGCCTGAATAATTCACACATGATCTTACAGTGGACCTTGGTAGGTCTGTGAACACTGTGGCGCTTATTAATTTCATTTTGCAATTGCTAGTGAGACTAAATAGAGTCACCAAATTGACACTTACTAAATTGTTCAGCTACCATCATTTACCATTCTCTCCTTTGTTCTGGTCATGCAAAAGATGACATGAGAGAGCTTAGGGGAACCACATATTTTGGTTCATTATGGTTTTCGTGAGAACATACACCTCCGGGAATCAAAGACAAAGGCAATGCCTCTGTAGAGCAGCATGGTAGAAGACGTGAATGTAGAAACTATGAAAGTTTCCTTCTTGTTTATGTGCTATATTCAGGATAGCCCTGATGGCCAAGACTGAACAGAACAAAAGTTTGGCTTTGAGACAAAAACAGGTATTGCTTAATCACCTTGTGTCACATAGAGAAGAATCAGATTGAAAAAAAAAAAAAGAAAAAGTGGAGAAGGCAAAGTTTAATTTTTACCTTTAAAGAGACTTCATTAAAAAATGAAAGAGCACACATATTTCTGACAGTTACTTTTAAACCTGATCATCCAGTATATTTAACACTTTTTATTTCAGGGCAAGGTTAAAATGGATAAACTGTAGGTCACTTTTTATTTCACTTTTGATAATTCGAATTGTACTACACAAAATAAACTGCAATTCCAATATTTTGTATGAAAATTATTTCTGTAGCCCATTTAATAATCATAATGTCTGTCAAAATACACCTTCTTTCTGAAGGTAGCCTAATTAACCTCCCAAAATACCATGATCATTCTTTAGCTTCTTAACAAGAAACTTTCCACATCTCTCATTTTTTTCAAGACCAAGTCCAAACTTTCATTTCTCGTAATCAAAGCTCTCTGTAATCTGTCACTACCCCACAACACTCTGGTCATCACTTAAGCAAAATTAATGTTCAGTCTTCCTTCCTAGTTCCCTGCAATTCTGTTCAGTCTCCTTACTGTCTCCATATAATACTAGCCTGCTTCTATCTGCCCACTTTTGTCTACACCACTTGTCATTTGGAGTCTCATCTCCTGTCTTTTGTATCTCTCTATATTTTCTGTATCTCTCAGGACCTAGGTGTTATAGCCCACGCTCAAGAAAAGTCTTGAAATGTGGCCTGAAACATCCCTCCTCAAGTAGCACCATGTGACAATTTTTCCTTCTCACAGGAAAAATATGAAATAACAGAATGAAAACAAAATGTCATAAGTTATAAGCAAGAAATGTGTGTCCCTTAAAAATAGGTAGGCTGAATATTTGCACTGAGGTGGTAAAAATGTGACATCTGTAAATCCCCTATTTGAAGTTTCTTTTTCTTAGAATCTGGTGGCTCAGAGCTTAAAGCGTCTGCCTCCAATGCAGGAGACCTGGGTTTGATCCCTGGGTCAGGAAGATCCCCTGGAGAAGGAAATGGCAACCCACTCCAGTATTCTTGCCTGGAGAATCCCATGGACGGAGGAGCCTGGTGGGCCACAGTCCATGGGGTTGCAAAGAGTCGGACATGACTGAGTGACTTCATTTTCTTGCTTAGAATCACTTGTTTAATCCTTTCTCTCTCACCTCTCTTCTTGCTCAATCAATAGATAGATAGGTATCAATATATGAAAAAAATCTTTTTCTGTTCCTAACAAAGCAAAAAAGAAAATGACATCATAGTAGTTATGTTTGGAAATCACCCTAGACATACTGTTTCTAATCCAGGGACAGTAATAAAATGGATCNTTTAATCCTTTCTCTCTCACCTCTCCTCTTGCTCAATCAATAGATAGATAGGTATCAATATATGAAAAAAATCTTTTTCTGTTCCTAACAAAGCAAAAAAGAAAATGACATCATAGTAGTTATGTTTGGAAATCACCCTAGACATACTGTTTCTAATCCAGGGACAGTAATAAAATGGATCAGAATAGTTTCTCATTGTCTCACTGAAGTCTAACATCTGCAGTTAGGGGCTCTGGAGGCAGAAGTTATTCCTGAAGGTTTTGTATACTCTAGGATTTTGGTATTAAAAGTGGTCTGCAGACAAACACCTTGACAATTAACTGAAAGCTTGTTAGACATGCAGGATCTTAGATTCTCAGGCTTCACTACTGATTCAGAATCAGTAATTTAACTACATTCCAAAGTGATCCATAAGCATGCTGAACTTTGGGAACACTGATCTACAGCTAACTTTCTCAACTATCCCCAAAACAGAATCATTCACTATCTACAGTCAGCAAAGGAATCTTTAACAGTTTGGATTTCCCTGATGGCTCAGATGGTAAAGCGTCTGCCTACAATGCAGGAGACCTGGGTTTGATCCCTGGGTCGGGAAGGTTCCCTGGAGAAGGAAATGGCAACCCACTCCAGTACTCTTGCCTGGAAAATCCCATGGACGAAGGAGCTTGGTGCAGGCTACTGTCCATGGGGCCGTAAAGAGTTGGGCACGACTGAGCGACTTCACTTTCATAGGCTTTCTTCCTACGGAAAACAGAAACTGAGTAGATCACACAAAATGGGATTTATTATCAAATATTAGGTGGTTTAAAGGGCATGTTTTCATCCTGCAAAGATGCAAATAAATTCAGTAACACTATTAATGTTACAGGAGAATTTTCTATATAAAGGGTAATACCATAAATCTTTTCATAATATTAATAAGCATCCCCAAGTTTTGTAAAGAGAACAAACACAATTTCATGTTCAGAGTAGATTAAATAATTCATTTTGTTGGTAAAAAGCAAAATACATTTGTAGCTTGTATACTCTGTTAGGCATCATGGTCCCATGATTTATTGGATTATATAAATTGTTCTGTTAATGAAAGTGGGTGTCCCTATCCTGACCTGCAAAATACAAGGTTATGCACAATGTTCACAGCAGCTGTATTTACAATAGTCAAGTCATACTGCTAAGTCACTTCAGTCATGTCCGACTCTTTGCAACCCCATAGACGGCAGCCCACCAGGCTCCCCCATCCCTGGGATTCTCCAGGCAAGAACACAGGAGTGGGTTGCCATTTCCTTCTCCAATGCATGAAAGTGAAAAGTGAAAGTGAAGTCGCTCAGTCATGTCCAACTCTTAGTGACCCCATGGACTGCAGCCCATCAGGCTCTCCCATCCATGGGATTTTCCAGGCAAGAGTACTGGAGTGGGGTGCCATTGCCTTCTAGGAGCAGTCTAAATGTCCACTGACAGGTGAATGGATAAAGAGGATGTGGTATATACATGCACACACACACACACACACACACACAAAAGAGTATTAGTCAGCCATAAAAAGAATACGTAATGCCATTTGCAGCAACATGCATGGCCCTAGAGATTATCATACTAAGTCAGACACAGAACGACAAATATCATATGATATCACTTAAATGTGAAATGTAAAAAAAAAAAAAAAAAAAAGAGTCTATTTACAAAACAGGAACAGACTCAGACTTCCAGAACAAACTTATGTTTACCAAAGGGGACAGCAGGGAGTGGGGTGAGAGAGAAACTAGGAGTTTGGGATTAACATATACACACTATTATATATAAAATAGATAATCAGCACCATCTTACTGTATGGAGTATCAAACTATATTATCTTCTAATAACCTTTAATGTGAAAGAATCTGAAAAATTATATGTGTATGTGTATATATATATAGATGTATGTACATATATAAAGTGAATCACTTTTATGTATACCTGAAAGCACATTGTAAATTAACTATACTTCAACTTTTAAAAAATGATAAAGAAAATATAAGGGTATGGAGCTTAAAACACATACAGAGTACTACTATAACTCTACTGACTATTTGAGAAAAAATTACACACTTTTGGAGGCAGATGTATTTTTCACATATACAAGATAGCCATCAACCAGGTGACAGTTATGTCTGCAGTTCCATTTCTTATGCTTACACACAAATGATTTACTTTTAAAATCATATTCAGAGATTAATATAAGAATATAATACTCAAATATATGTTTATTTTCCCTACTGATCTACTGTTTCCTTTTTGATAGGACTGCCTAGTTTTCTGAGTCTCCAGTTTGCAACAAGACAGAAGTTGATGAATGCTGTAGTCATAGTCGAGATCCAAGTCATTTCTGAACTGCCACTCTTGGGTTGCATGACACGGATCAGGTGACTCTTCTACCACATAGCTTTGCAATATGATGAAATTATATTTTCTGAAAAGACCTCTAAAGTCCCTTTCTTCAATAAAAACTATTAAGTCTTCATAATCTAACCAATCTAAATTCTTATTGGCTTGCATTTTCATATTGAATTTTTAAAAAGAATACATTTCCCACCTCTAACTATGTTCAAATGGTATTTCCTTTTTTCCCACAATGATACAGTATTAATATAAGGACATTTATCACATTTATAAACATATGGAAACAACATAAATGGCTATAAATAATGGGAAGGTTAAATACATAAATTATGGCTGCACTGATAACAAGGAACATTATTCAAGACCCTATCTGTAAGACTGTCTTCTTTCTGACTTGAATTTTTGAGAACTGGGAACTGGAAAAAATTAGTGAAAAATCAGAGCACATATATATATTTAGAAAATATTTCTTAACTATGCTCTAAAATGGCTTTCAAGCCATTTATTTTAAATGTTTCAATCATAAATTGAGAATCTAGAATTTAAAAAATACTTTTCCTGCCTTTAATTATGTTCAAATAGCATTCCTTTTCTAAGCACAAACTTCGATTTCCTTTAATTTTACACGTATTTATCCATTTGAACGAACAGTTTACATATTTTCTACTTTCATTCTCTAAGTGTGCCCTTTCCTTCACAAAATTCAGTGAGTTAGAAGCAATAATTCTTATGGAAGCAAAATGCATGCACAGTCAAATTACTTTCCTTATAAAGGCAGAGGTCTTTTCCCCTCGCTTCGATATCTGAAAACCTTTTGTTGAGCTGCTGGGAACGCTGCCAAATGGTGTCACCTGCCAGCTGGAGGGATCATATGCTCCCTATTAGAGCCGAGGGCCATGCTGCTGGTCAGCAGCTGAGTGCGGGGCTACCAGCACTGCATGTACTGAGTAGTGGGCTAAACTGCTACAGCAGTGAGGCCTCCCTGGAAGGGCCGGTACATACATTTCCTATCCTTTCAAACAGCGAGTGCTTGGGCGCAGCTGCTTCCTTATCACCCATGCTGTTCCAATAGGAGAACCACAGTGAAGTTTCATGGCGCAATCCCAAAGCCACCCCTAGTGTAAACTCTAGATAGCTTTCTGAGCCAGGGTGAGAACTACCTACCAGCCTTCTAAAATGGTGTTACCTGGCATGACNCATTTCTTATGCTTACACACAAATGATTTACTTTTAAAATCATATTCAGAGATTAATATAAGAATATAATACTCAAATATATGTTTATTTTCCCTACTGATCTACTGTTTCCTTTTTGATAGGACTGCCTAGTTTTCTGAGTCTCCAGTTTGCAACAAGACAGAAGTTGATGAATGCTGTAGTCATAGTCGAGATCCAAGTCATTTCTGAACTGCCACTCTTGGGTTGCATGACACGGATCAGGTGACTCTTCTACCACATAGCTTTGCAATATGATGAAATTATATTTTCTGAAAAGACCTCTAAAGTCCCTTTCTTCAATAAAAACTATTAAGTCTTCATAATCTAACCAATCTAAATTCTTATTGGCTTGCATTTTCATATTGAATTTTTAAAAAGAATACATTTCCCACCTCTAACTATGTTCAAATGGTATTTCCTTTTTTCCCACAATGATACAGTATTAATATAAGGACATTTATCACATTTATAAACATATGGAAACAACATAAATGGCTATAAATAATGGGAAGGTTAAATACATAAATTATGGCTGCACTGATAACAAGGAACATTATTCAAGACCCTATCTGTAAGACTGTCTTCTTTCTGACTTGAATTTTTGAGAACTGGGAACTGGAAAAAATTAGTGAAAAATCAGAGCACATATATATATTTAGAAAATATTTCTTAACTATGCTCTAAAATGGCTTTCAAGCCATTTATTTTAAATGTTTCAATCATAAATTGAGAATCTAGAATTTAAAAAATACTTTTCCTGCCTTTAATTATGTTCAAATAGCATTCCTTTTCTAAGCACAAACTTCGATTTCCTTTAATTTTACACGTATTTATCCATTTGAACGAACAGTTTACATATTTTCTACTTTCATTCTCTAAGTGTGCCCTTTCCTTCACAAAATTCAGTGAGTTAGAAGCAATAATTCTTATGGAAGCAAAATGCATGCACAGTCAAATTACTTTCCTTATAAAGGCAGAGGTCTTTTCCCCTCGCTTCGATATTTGAAAACCTTTTGTTGAGCTGCTGGGAACGCTGCCAAATGGTGTCACCTGCCAGCTGGAGGGATCATATGCTCCCTATTAGAGCCGAGGGCCATGCTGCTGGTCAGCAGCTGAGTGCGGGGCTACCAGCACTGCATGTACTGAGTAGTGGGCTAAACTGCTACAGCAGTGAGGCCTCCCTGGAAGGGCCGGTACATACATTTCCTATCCTTTCAAACAGCGAGTGCTTGGGCGCAGCTGCTTCCTTATCACCCATGCTGTTCCAATAGGAGAACCACAGTGAAGTTTCATGGCGCAATCCCAAAGCCACCCCTAGTGTAAACTCTAGATAGCTTTCTGAGCCAGGGTGAGAACTACCTACCAGCCTTCTAAAATGGTGTTACCTGGCATGACTGATTTGGGCAATTCCTTTCATTAAAGAGCCCTCTTCAGCATTAAGGAATGTTAACCTCTTTTTTCAAAACTCAGACTAAAGGAAAAGAGAAGGGAAACCTAGCCACAGAAATATTTTAGCTATTATTTTGAATTCTGCATCTAATTTCTAATGTGTGTGTGTGGCAGGGGAGGAGGTGTGCAGCATCAATAAGCAATTTTTGGATATTCGCTGGATGTTCGGGAGGTCAACTTACTTCTGACACTGTCTACCCAGCGACAGTGTCAGATTTCAAAGGCGACAGCTTCAGTCCTACAAGACTGTCCCCACCCGCTCACTTCAGAGGCCAGCTGCTTCCTGTACTGACTGACTGACTGATTGTCGCCACAGATCCCCAAGACTCTGCTTCTCGGGTTTGAATAATTTGCTAGAACAGCTTGCATAACCCAGAGTTAAAAACATTTTACTTAACAGAATAGTGGTTTATTTAATAAGAAGATATAACTCAGGAAGAGAGAGACAGAAGAGACGCACAGGACAAGGTGTGGAGAGGGGGCGGAGCTTCCAGCTCTCTCCAGGCCTGGCACTCCATCTGCACCTGCACTTCTTCACCAGTCTGGAAACACTCCAAACCCATCTTTCTGGGGGTTTTAAGGAAGCAAGACTGGTTAAATCATTAGCCACTGGCAACTGCTTCAACCTCAAGCCCCTCTCCTCTGCTGGAATGTGGAGAGGGGGAAGATGGGATTGAAAGTTCCAATCCTTCCATCACAAGCTGGCTCCAGTGACAACTAGCCCCTACCCTTTGGTGCTTTTTAAAAATCACCTATTGACATAAAAAAGACACTTTTATCACTATACACACTGAAGAATTTCTATGGTTTGGGAAACTCTGAGCCAGATGGCATCTGGTCCTGTCACTTCATGGGAAATAGATGGGGAAACAGTGGACACAGTGTCAGACTTTATTTTTTGGGGCTCCAAAATCACTGCAGATGGTGATTGCAGCCATGAAATTAAAAGACGCTTACTCCTTGGAAGGAAAGTTATGAGCAACCTAGACAGCATATTCAAAAGCAGAGACATTACTTTGCCAACTAAGGTCCGTCTAGTCAAGGCTATAGTTTTTACTGTGGTCATGTATGGATGTGAGAGTTGGACTGTGAAGAAGGCTGAGCGCCGAAGAATTGATGCTTTTGAACTGTGGTGTTGGAGAAGACTCTTGAGAGTCCCTTGGACTGCAAGGAGATCCAACCAGTCCATTCTGAAGGAGATCAGTCCTGGGTGTTCTTTGGAAGGAATGATGCTAAAGCTGAAACTCCAGTACTTTGGCCACCTCATGTGAAGAGTTGACTCACTAGAAAAGACTCTGATGCTGGGAGGGATTGGGGGCAGGAGGAGAAGGGGGCGACAGAGGATGAGATGGCTGGATGGCATCACTGACTCGATAGACATGAGTTTGAATGAACTCTGGAAGTTGGTGATGGACAGGAAGGCCTGGCGTGCTGCAATTCATGGGCAAAGAGTCGGACAAGACTGAGCCAGAAACTATGGATGATAAAGACCAAATATACTTGAGAAATATATTCTGGTCATCTGAATAACCAAATATATATTCTTTTATAAATCATAAGAACATATCAATTATTTAAAAGGAGACTTACTAAGTATCAAATCAAACACTGACTAACTGTCATAACTTTTATAAAATACGAAAGACAGTGAGAAAATTAATCTAATATATCTCAGGTAAGGAATAGAAGTTAAAGGCAAGAAAGCTTTGGGGCAGTAATAGTGATTGACAATTCTTTTCTACATAGACACTGGATTAATTAACATTTGCCTGACCTGGCCAACTCCCCAGTGCCTGGACAATCCAAAGTTCCTAATGACTATTAAAAGTAGTATAGAACATGATTAGGGAATCTAATTCATAAAACTATAAGAAAAATAATGCAGTTATTCTAAAATAATATCACTTTTCCTGCTTTTGATGACCATTTATTTGATATGTCTCCAGTCTTTTTCTATTTCCTCTGAACTTTCACTCACTTAGATGAGCATCCATAACCATGTTCAACTAAAATAACTATGGACCTATTTCTATGTACCTCAAATATAAGAGCTGTCAAGCAGAACTCACCATCTTCCCCTCAAACTGGCTCGCTGTGTTGTCTTCTCCAAGCCTCCTGATTCTTCATGGTCTGCTCTCTCTTATGCTAATTAGCAACAAGCTAACACAAATCCTTGTACAGGACATCTTTTCAGATCATCCTTTGATCTCCATTTCCATTCTTATCATTCTGAGGCAAGTATTCCATGTCCCATGACAGGAGTAAAAGGCTAAACCACCATTTTTATTTAATCTGTCCCTGTATCCAGAGTCCTGTACTCCCCTGTCAGAATGACCTGATACATTTTTATTTATTCAACTTATCATCTGCTCAAAAGCACGCGGTGGCTGCCTTGGAGTCCAGTTGCTCCTTTCTCCTGACTGTTAAGTTTCCCATGCGACCCCTAGTCTCACAAATGTGGAAACACAGAACACCAACTGCTTTTCAGGCTCTAGTTCTCTCTGGCTAGTTTACCTTTTCAAAGATCTGCTCAAGCTGATGACATTCTTATTCAATACTGAATTTAAGAGTGGGGAATTTAAAATATCAATTTAGATTAGCAAATGACATACCAAGATTCGAGGAACCTCGCTTTAAACAGCCACTCTGACAAAGTGGCAGAGCTGGTCTCTAAGAATCACCAGGATTGACAAAGAGTGGTAAGCTGGTTCCGATCAGGTAAAGCAGAAATTCTGCCTCCTGAGAGAGACATTTCCTAAATATTATTGCTATTCATTCAGAAAGAGCTGCCTGAAAAGAGACCAGGTATGGCAGTGCTGAAGCAGGATCTAGTGGAACATTCATGAGGACATGGCGGTGTGGCCTTAGGAAGGGGGGGCCAAAGGGACTTTAGTGAAAGGGAATCCTAGGTTCTCACTTCCAACTTATGCAGAGAAGCTTATTAATTTTTTTTTAATGTCAAGGGTTAAAGTTTGTGTGTGTTCAGTTGTTCAGTGGTGTTAGATTCTTTGCAACCCCATGGATTTGTAGGGGTCTCCTCTGTCCATGGGGATTCTCCAGGCAAGAATACTGGAGTGGGTTGCCATGCCCTCCTCCAGGGGATCTTCCCAACCCAGGGATTGAACCCAGCTCTCCTGCATTGCAGGTGGATTCTTTACCATCTGAGCTACCATGGAAGCCCAAGAGGCTGGTGTGGGTAGCCTATCCCTTCTCCAGAGAATCTTTCTGATTCAGGAATTGAACCAGGGTCTCCTGCATTGCAGGTGGATTCTTTACCAGCTGAGCTACCCAGGAAGCCCATAGTTTCGTATGTGTGATGCTATTTTCTCCCCTATTGGACGTTATTCTTTCTCAAATACTGTAATGTTATTTATTCATTTGTTTATTTATGTCTCAATATTGGGCAAGAAATAGATAACATATACTCAATTAATAATATGATGGAGACAACCCAGCATGATAAAAATCACTGTCAACATAGCATACAAGTAGTAAAGGGTGTTCTGTATGTGATAAAACTGGAGAAGGGATTTTTAATCAGAAGATATAAAAACTTCTTGAGACACAGATACTTTATAATAAAATCTCACAACCACTACTGAAAAACTCTTTAATAAACTCTTGAAATGTGCACTCTGTGGAATGAAAAACAGTTTGCCTAGTTATCTCTACACTGAGAAAAATGGGAAAGCTGAATCTTTTAAAAGAAGATAATTGTATTTGCCTTTCCATAATGCATTCTTCAAAAGACTCAGGGAAGAAATCAAGACATTCAGAAAGAGGACTTTAAAATCAACATCTTTAGATAAAAGGAAATAAATGCGAAAAATGAAAAGTCACTCTGACTATATGGGGATTCCTGCTAGAGTATTTGTTAAACTTAATGGAAAAGTACCTGTTATTGACAATATTTTCATTGCATCACTTCTTCACTATATTGCAATAGATGTACCTTGTAATCTCAAAGTTACTTCTCTTTAATGGTAGAAAGTTCTTTTGTTGAATTACAGAGTTATATGGACGAGGATGTTTAAGAAAGATTAAGAAAAGGAAGAGGGTAGAGTCTCTGCTTTTATACCTATTTGCAAGTTATAAGACATACAGGGCTTTGAATTATAAATGGAAATCTGATCAGAACAATAACAACTTGCATATATTTGTCAAAACTACCAGAATTTGGGAAGATTTCTTTTTTTTTCAGTTAAAATAGTTTTGTTTTACTGCAACTCTATTTCAAGTGTTAGGGAAGATCTATCTAAAACAACATCTAATGAGCAATAAAAAGAAATGAATCCAATTTTTATTTTATAGGATGAAAGAATGATTTAAATATATGCAGATGGCACTTTTAAATATATAGATTTTAATTTTAGCAGGGTGAGTTGACTACAATATGTAGTTTTAGCACACATATATTCTATGATAACTAATTACTAAGACTATTCTTTAGAGTAAAGTAATTCTAACATAAAAGTATAACTGTGTACTCGGGGCGGGGGGAGATCTATTATATTACTTCTGAAAATAATTACTGTATATTAAATGTTTACACAGTAATAAATATTAATGATCAATTTCATTAATATTAATAATAACCATAACATCAATTTAATGGCTTGCTAGGCATTGAATCTCCTTATTAGTTCAAAAAGCTACTATACAGACTGTATTTTTTAATCAAACATAATACATAGGTAGATTTAATAATATTATAACATTATTTACTGAGCTTTACACTTCCTGAAAGCAATATATAAAAACACAGGAGGGTGATGAAGGTGAAAGAATAATCCAGAATGCAGTGCTACAATTGACCCTAAGTATCATAAAAATACCATAAGGCATTTTTGTTTTCTTTGACAGGAACCCGAGATAATACGCTCCCAACTAACTCTTCCATTTATAGATAAAGTAACTGCAACCCTGAAATGTTAAACAATTTTTCAAATACACAGAGTTGCTGCCATTGGCTTTCTAGTTCTGTTAAGTGCTGCCATCAGCGTTTCTCCTGAGAAGCCTGAATGCTTCATGCTAGCTCTCCAGCCCCAAGCTCAAATATCTGAATTGCCTAAGGGAAAGGTAGCACACTCTTGCTGCTGGGGTTCCATGCCCCTCCAGCACCCAAGATGACCCCAGGCCGTCTTCCCCCGTCATAGCATGGTCTTCATGGAGTCTGCAGGAGGCAGCCTCTGCCATAATCCTCTCAGAGTGCATGCCCACACTGCAGGCTCCCAGGGCAGAGCCCCAAGTCATCAATCAGCCCGGTCTAACTAGCTTCCCAAACCCCAGGTGAAGGAGGAAACAGACACAGCTGGACTCCGTCTTAGGCCAGGCTTCGAACATTAGGCTACACACATGGTTACCCTCCCAATGGACTCTGAACTTTGTGCCCAGTGTCTATAGAAGTGGCATACCAATGGGAAACCAGAACCCCCAGATAAAAGAGCCTCAGGACTTGTACTTAGACTCTCCGTTGCCTAAAAGAATATGCTAATTATCTCTGTAACAGAACAAAGCCTTAAATTCTATTATGCTTATTGGGATATGACCACAGTCCTATTGATAAATGTCCACTGTTTATCTAGTCATGGGTTAACTTTGATCGTATCTCTCTTTTACCTTGTCCAGACTAGTTTCAAGGAATTTGAGGAGGTGGGCTTGAGCAAGTACACTCTATATAAGGTTTTCACAAAAACTGGTTGGGGTCCTTGGCTAGGAGGAGACTCTGCTTTGGGCCCACCGGTGTAATAAACTGCTCTCCACTACCTGCATTGTCCTTCTGAGTGAGTTTGTTTCCCAGAACACATGGCTATAACATTTGGTGCACTGGCTGAGAAACTCCTCATTTTGAAGAGACAAGGCCCATTTTGGACTATTCCGAGGCCTTGCAGCTTGAATCTTCTAGAGGGTGGAAGGTGCCTTACCCTTCTGGATGGATTCTGCTTCTCAACGCCCGGACCTTTCACGTTAGCAGGTAGTGGACGGCAGCAGGGGAACTGACCGCTCAGGTGAGAAGAAACCCACCTGGCAGGGTGGAAGAGGGGGCCTGATCACCCCCCTGGGAGGGACTAGAAGGGGCATGGACCCACAGGAGATTGGAATAGGCAGGCAGCAGCGATTGCCTGGTACACAGGTCAACGAGCATGCTAGGGTTTAGGAAGGAAATTTGTGAAGGTCATTTAGGAGCTGTGTCCATGCCGTCTCAAGGAAAATTATTACCAAGTGATCACCAGGGGATTTTAGGATAGGCAGGCAGCAGTTGATTGCTTGGTACACAGGTCAACGAGCATGCTAGGGCTTAGGAAGAGAATTTGTGAAGGTCATTTAGGAGATATGTCCACGCAGTCTCAGGGAAAATTATTACCAGCGATCACCAGGGGATTTTCAGGATAGGAAACTGGTCCTTGTATGTTCATATTCTGCCCTCCCCCAGGAGGTGTCCCGTCTGCTGTGAAATTCTTGACCCCCTCGGAATTGTTAGGCTAGATAGGGGGATACATGAGTATGAACTGGCTTTTCCAGAGATAGCCTGGGACATGGGATATTTAACCCATCTGTGTTTTCATCCGCACCTGATCAAGCCCACCAAGGCAGAAAGGACTTTAAGGGAGAAACAGTCCTGGATCACGTGGTGTTCTGGTTTGGCTGTGCTGACTGGCAGGTGAAGACATGCAGATCCCCCTTCTCCCTCTGGGATCTGGCAGGGAAGGTTCCTCTCACCCCAATTAGGAAGGAGGCAAAATGGCAATTTGAGTGTCATTGAGTGGAAATATCAGAAGTACATAGGGTACTGAGAACTTCGTAGACAGAATGAAAAGGAAAAGTAGAAGAAGGTCTGAGACGTAAGCAAGATTTGGGGAAGTGAATCTAAGGCAACTGTGTTGGAGTGCATGATTAAAAATTTAAAGAAGGGATTTGGAGGAGACTATGGGATGAAGATGAAGCCTAACCGCCTCCACATACTCTGTGAGGTTGAATGGCCCCCTATGGGAGTAGGATGGCCACCAGAGAACACCATGAACTTTAAAATAGTGGAAGCAGTCTATACAGTAGTCACAGGAGAGCCAGGACACCTGGATCAATAGCCATATATTGACTCATGGCTAGGGTTAGCTCAAGACCCTCCTACTTGGACAAGGTTCTGTATCCAGAAGGGAAAGGGGAAAATATTAATGGCACAAAAATTGACTGATGATAAAAAAGGAATTCTACAGGATTTGGAGGGGGATGACCTGACCCCTCCCCCATACTGGATAATGACACACCTGCCTCCCAGTGCTCCACCAGGACCAGAGGCTGCCTTAATGCCCAATCCAGGACCAGATCAAGTTCCTGCAGCAGCCGCTGCTCCTCCGCCAGCTCTCCCGGAGTTCATAGAGCCGTGTGTTGGCAGGCTCCAATCTCAGTGACAGAAGCCTCTGGCCAACACTTCCAGGATCCAGCTCCAGCCAAACTGCCCAAGCTATACCCGCCTTTCCTTGTGAGTACTGACAAGAAGGGAAGGGAGACGTTGGGATTAAGCAGAGACTGCGCTCTGCCAGAGAGCCAGAATGAACGAAAGAGAACAGACAAGAGATTTGCAATGCTAGCTGCTGCTCTGGGAAAGTCTATCTCGGGCCCTCTGGAAAAGCTCCTCTGCCCCAGAAACAGGACAGTCCTTCAACCAGTCCCAACAGAGGCCTCGGGCCCCCTTACAGCCAAACCAGTGTGCCCGGTGTCAAGCTTTTGGCCACTGGAAGAATGAATGCCCTAAAGGAAGGAAGGAAGAGGAAGCTCCCGCAGTTGTGGAGCTTGCTGACTTGGAAGTTAAATACAGCTGCCGGGGCTCAGAGATATCAGGTCCCCGGGAGCCCATGGTAACTTTAAAAGTGGGGGACCAAATCATTGACTTCATGGTGGATACAGGAGCAGAACTGTCGGTAGTAACAAAACCTGTTCCACCACTGTTCAAAAAGACTACTGCTGTAACTGGGGTATCAGGAGAAAAGATGATTAAATCATTTTGCCAGCCCAGAAAATGTCAGATGGGGGGGGCACCAAGTGATTCATGAATTCCTCTACATTCCTGAGTGCCCAGTATGCCTGCTGGGAAGAGACCTGCTCTCCAAACTAGGAGCACAAGTGACTTTCTCCCCTGAGGAGAGGCCCACCTTCTGGATGGACACTTTATTTTCTCTCTCTATGAATACCACCCCAAGATAAGTGGAGGTCGCATGAGCCTCCGAAGGAAGAAATGGGTGGGACGGGAGAGCATGAGAGAGAGCTAACCCAATTATTCCCTGAGGTTTGGGTGGAAGACAACCTTGGGGCTAAACATCAAGCCCCAGTGATAATAGAATTCAAACCAGGCACCATCCCGGTTAGAAAGCACCAGTACCTGCTACCAGTAGAGGCCTGGGCCAGCATACTGCCCCACATCAATAGATTGAAACAAGCAGGCATTCTAGTAGAGTGCCATTCAGCTTGAAATACGCCGATCCCTCCAGTCAGAAAGGAAGAAGGACAAAACTATAGGCCTGTACAAGATCTCAGGCTAGTCAACTAGGCTACTGTAACTTTACACCCCACTGTTCCAAGCCCCTATACCTTACTTAACCTCCTCCTGCCGAGGACTAAAGTTTATACTTGCCTAGATCTCAAGGATGCTGTCTGCGTATGCCTCGCCCCAGCGTCACAGCCCATCTTTGCCTTTGAACGGGAAGATCCAGTCGCGGGCACCAAGCAACAGCTCATCTGGACTCCCCCACAAGGGCTTAAGAACTCCCCGCCACCTGTGGGGAAGCCTTGACTTTTGACCTGGACTCACTCCATCTGAAAGAGTATGGATGTTGGCTCCTACAATACATGGATGACCTGCTGCTGGCTACCGAGACCAAGGAAAAATGCTGGAAAGGGACAAAAGCACTGCTCCAGCTGTTGGAGCAGTTTACCGGGTGCCGAAGAAGAAGGCACAGATCTACAAAGAGGTGGGAAGGTATCTGGGGTTTGTTTTAAAGAAGGACACAAGGTTCCAGACCCTAGTTGGGTCCTATATACTGATGGCACTAGCCTGATAAAACAAGGACAATGGCTGTCAGGTTAGCCAAAGTGGAAGGGGCCATCAAGACTGAAAAGGGATGGTGGGAATTGCCAAGGGGAAAATTACTGGTGCCAGAGGAGCTGGCACACAATCTGGTAAGCCAAACACACAAAGCGACCCACCTAGGCCATGCTGCCTGCGCACAGGTTAATGCTGCCTCTTGGGTATTCAGACAAAAACCTCCGGGTATTCAGCTGAAAGGCATGCTGCCCTTTGAACACCTGGGAGTGGACTTCACTGAAATGAAACCTCACCGATAGTACCATTACCTGCTGGTCATGGTATGTACGTTCTTGGGATGGGTAGAAGCTTTTCCTATCTGGACTGAAAGAGCATCAGAAGTAGCCTGGTGCCTGCTTAGGGAAATAGTTCCCAGATTTGGACTTCCTGCTAGCATTGGTTCAGACAATGGCCCAGCTTTTGTAGCTGATTTAGTACAACAAGTAAGCAAAATTTGGAAACTGGACACTGCATATAGGCCCAGAGTTCTGAGATGGTGGAATGAACCAACCGGACACTTAAAAAGACTCTCAAAGTGGATCATAGAGACTGACTGCTCCTGGGTGAACTTGCTTCCAACAGCTCTGCTCAGACTCAGGATGACCCCGCAGTCCCAAAGCTATTCTCTATATGAAATTATGTATGGGAGGCCCCCTCCCATAATATAACAGGTGTCAATAAATTTGCCTCAGGTAAGGGGGAACAGGATTTCACAGCAGATGGAACTGGGTAAGGTAATAAATTGGGTAACTAAGTTTGTACAAGAAAGGGTGCCGTTCCCCCTTGGGGAACAGATTCAGGAGTTTACGCTTGATGGCCAAGTATGGGTCAAAGGTTGGAAACATGATTCGCTAGCCCCTTGGTGAAAGCGCCCTTATGTTATTCTAACTACCCCTACTGCAGTTAAAGTTGCAGGTACTGTCCCTTGGATCTATCATACGAGGGTGAAGAGACCCAAAAAACGCTGAGCGGACTGCACAGAGGGACCCTGCTGACCCTCGAGAGACTAAGACCATCCTTAAGANAAGGGGAAAATTACTGGTGCCAGAGGAGCTGGCACACAATCTGGTAAGCCAAACACACAAAGCGACCCACCTAGGCCATGCTGCCTGCGCACAGGTTAATGCTGCCTCTTGGGTATTCAGACAAAAACCTCCGGGTATTCAGCTGAAAGGCATGCTGCCCTTTGAACACCTGGGAGTGGACTTCACTGAAATGAAACCTCACCGATAGTACCATTACCTGCTGGTCATGGTATGTACGTTCTTGGGATGGGTAGAAGCTTTTCCTATCTGGACTGAAAGAGCATCAGAAGTAGCCTGGTGCCTGCTTAGGGAAATAGTTCCCAGATTTGGACTTCCTGCTAGCATTGGTTCAGACAATGGCCCAGCTTTTGTAGCTGATTTAGTACAACAAGTAAGCAAAATTTGGAAACTGGACACTGCATATAGGCCCAGAGTTCTGAGATGGTGGAATGAACCAACCGGACACTTAAAAAGACTCTCAAAGTGGATCATAGAGACTGACTGCTCCTGGGTGAACTTGCTTCCAACAGCTCTGCTCAGACTCAGGATGACCCCGCAGTCCCAAAGCTATTCTCTATATGAAATTATGTATGGGAGGCCCCCTCCCATAATATAACAGGTGTCAATAAATTTGCCTCAGGTAAGGGGGAACAGGATTTCACAGCAGATGGAACTGGGTAAGGTAATAAATTGGGTAACTAAGTTTGTACAAGAAAGGGTGCCGTTCCCCCTTGGGGAACAGATTCAGGAGTTTACGCTTGATGGCCAAGTATGGGTCAAAGGTTGGAAACATGATTCGCTAGCCCCTTGGTGAAAGCGCCCTTATGTTATTCTAACTACCCCTACTGCAGTTAAAGTTGCAGGTACTGTCCCTTGGATCTATCATACGAGGGTGAAGAGACCCAAAAAACGCTGAGCGGACTGCACAGAGGGACCCTGCTGACCCTCGAGAGACTAAGACCATCCTTAAGAAGAAGGAAAAGAAGATCCCGGATGAGCCTGTTCAGGATGAAGCCACACAATCAACTCCTGCTGCTTGGCCTCATCAACGTGATTTTGAATTTAACTTCCGTTTCAACTCAGGACAGTGTTTCCATCTCATGGGCACATTCCTACGCACACTTCCACAACACTTCCAACTGCTGGGTATGTGGGGCTGTGGCTCTGTCAGTGATGGATGGATTTCCTTGGTGGGTGTCACCGCTCTGCCAAGGAGATTTTAAACCACTCTGCTCTTTTCTGGGATGACAAAAAAAGAGTTTCCTCTCTCTTGTCAATCTTTCCTTGTTCTCTTGGTGTAAGACCTACAGTCAATAGACTCAGGTCATGGGGTTACATTTGGTATAAATGCCAGTGTAACAAAAGCCTAATGTACAAGCCCCGGTAAATCTACCTTATTTACATGCTAGGTGGACAAGATCCATGTTTCAATGGTATGAGTATATTGCTGCCTTATTTGTACCCTCTATCGGAGAAGGCAATGGCACCCCACTCCAGTACTTTTGCCTGGAAAATCCCATGGACAGAGGAGCCTGGTAGGCTGAAGTCCATGGGGTCGCTAGAGTCAGACACGACTGAGCGACTTCACTTTCACCTACCTTTCACTTTCATGCATTGGAGAAGGAACTGGCAACCCACTCCAGTGTTCTTGCCTGGAGAATCCCAGGGACGGGGAAGCCTCGTGGGCTTCCGTCTATGGGGTCGCACAGAGTTGGACACGACTGAAGTGACTTAGCAGCAGCATGGAAAGAACAGATATCATGATTAAAGTAGAGGCCTTGACTAATTTCACAAAACAGGCCCTCCTAGATAGAACTAAAGCTATTCAAGCCCTAAATGAAGAGCAAATCCAAATGAAAAAAGCAGTAATTCATAATAGAGTGGCTTTGGACATACAGGTGCTCAAGGAGGGACCTGTGCTATAATTAAGGTTGAATGCTGTGTATATATACTGACTTAACTGGCAATGTATCGACTGCTTTATGATGACATGAAAAACCAGGTAAAAGCAATGTCAAATGAAAACATTCCTTTCTGGACTTCAGTCCTATCTCGGGTGAAGGGCGATTGGTGGAAAACTATATTTACCAGTTATAGTTGCCTTGATAGTTCTGCTTTGTGGACCCTGAATTTTACAATATTATGAACTTTGTAACCTGCAAGTTGATGTCATTCTCCCAAATTGGTGGTTGGAGACCCAGGGTGCAAAATAGCCCTAAGAATGATGCTCATAATATGAGTTAAGAGGATCAAGAGAGGGGAATGAAGGAGGAAACAGACAGAGCTGGACTCCGTCTTAGGCCAGGCTGCGAACATTAGGCTGTATGCACGGTCACACTCCCAATGGACTCTGAACTTTGTGCCCGATGTCTATAGAAGTGGCATACCAATGGGAAACCAGACCCCCCGGATAAAAGAGCCTCAGGACTTGGACTCTTCATTGCCTAAAAGAATATGCTATTATCTCTGTAACAGAACAAAGTCGTAAATCTCGTTATGTTTATTGGGATATGACCACAGTCCTATTGATAAATGTCCACTGTTTATCTAGGCTTGTGACACATGAATCATGGGTTAACTTTGATCGTATCTCTCTTTTACCTTGTCCAGGCTAGTTTCAAGGAATTTGGGGAGGTGGGTTTGAGCAAGTACACTTAGGGTATATAAGGTTTTCACAAAAGTTGGTCGGAGTCCTTAAGAGGAGACTCTGCCCTGGGCCTGCCAGTGTAATAAACTGCACTCCACTACCTGCATTATCCTTCTGAGTGAGTTTGTTTGCTGGAACACGTGGCTACAACACAGGTAATGGAAATGTCCTGAGGAAAGGCATTAGGTATGAGGTAAAGAACAGCAGTAGNAGTTGGTCGGAGTCCTTAAGAGGAGACTCTGCCCTGGGCCTGCCAGTGTAATAAACTGCACTCCACTACCTGCATTATCCTTCTGAGTGAGTTTGTTTGCTGGAACACGTGGCTACAACACAGGTAATGGAAATGTCCTGAGGAAAGGCATTAGGTATGAGGTAAAGAACAGCAGTAGTTTTTTTTTTTTTCCCCCCCAAGAAATCAGTTGATAAATCCTTCTTCCTCAGTACTTTAATTTCTTTTTATATTCTTGAAGTGGGTGTCAGGGTCAAAATCTGTCAAACAAGTATCCAGATATTTACTTTTTATTCATATATGTGCCTAGAGATACACTGCATATCTGCAAACACGAATATCCTTCAATGGACATTTACATGTACTTAAATACATGTATGCAGTGCAGCAGTTGGAAAAGCATCAGAAGTGACTTTATGGGCCGTACATTTTAATTGTACATTTTGACAGTATTCCAAGATCATCACCTTCCAAGGTCAAAATCCTAATTCATAGTCTGATCTGCAGTGGATGAGTTCTGTTTCATCATATCTGAACCCAAACATGGTATTATCAAACTTTTCAGTAGTTTTTTAAATCTGAAAGGTGATACTGGTTAACTCTTTGTTATCTTACTTTGTATTTCTCCAATTATTAGCGAGGATGATGGGATCGCTAAGAGTCGGACACGACTGAGCGACTTCACTTTCACTTTTCACTTTCATGCATTGGAGANCTATATAATTGGCTCCAGTTCCATCCACCTCATTAGAACTGATTCAAATGTATTCTTTTTGATGGCTGAGTAATACTCCATTGTGTATTTGTATCACAGCTTTCTTATCCATTCATCTGCTGATGGACATCTAGGTTGCTGCCATGTCCTGGCTATTATAAATAGTGCTACGATGAACACTGGGGTACACATGTCTCTTTCAATTCCAGACACCAGAATAGTAACGTGATTATTTCAGGGTGGTTAGATTCCAGGTGGCTTTTACTTTTTCTTTATACTTTAATATATTGTTCTCAGTTTAAAGGTATTATTGTTTACATTAACAGAAAAATAAGTCTGTTTCCATTGTGTATGATGGAAAATTCTTAGAGATGGGAATACCAGACTACCTTCCCTACCTCCTGAGAAATCTGTATGCAGGTCAAGAAGTAACAGTTAGAACTGGACAGGAAACAATGGACTGGTTCCAAATTGGGAAAGGAGTACGTCAAGGCTGTATATTGTCAACCTGCTTATTTAACTAATATGCAGAGCACATCATGAGAAATGCTGGGCAGGATGAAGCACAAGCTGGAATCAAGATTGCCAGGAGAAATATAAATGACCTTAGATATGCCGATGACACCACCTTTACAGCAGAAAGCAAAAAGGAACTAAAGAGCCTCTTGATGAAAGTGAAAGAAGAGAGTGAAAAAGCTGGCTTAAAACTCAATTTTCAAAAAATGAACTTCATGGCATCTGGATCCATCACTTCATGGCAAGTAGATGAGAAACAATGGAAACAGTGACAGACTTGATTTTCTTGGGTTGCAAAATCACTGCAGATGGTGACTGCAGCCATGAAATTAAATGCTTGCTCCTTGGAAGAAAAGTTATGACCAACCTAGACAGCACATTAAAAAACAGAAACATTATTTTGCTGACTAAGGTCCGTCTAGTTAAAGCTATGGTTTTTCCAGTAGTCAGCTATGGATGTGAGAGTTAGACCATAAAGAAAGGTGACCACTGAAGAATTGATGCTTTTGAACTTTGGTGTTGGAGAAAACTCTTGAGAGTCCCTTGGACTACAAGGAGATCCAAAATAGTCCATCCTGAAGGAAATCAGTCCTGAATATTCATTGGAAGGACTGATGCTAAAGCTGAACATCCAATACTTTGGCCATCTGATGTGAAGAACTGACATTAGAAAAGACCCTGATGCTGGGAAAGACTGAAGGCAGGAGGAGAAAGGCATGACAGAAGATGAGATGGTTGGATGGCATCAGCAACTCAAAGGACATGAGTTTTAGCAAGCTCCAGGAATTGGTGATGGACAGGGAAGCCTGGCGAGCTGCAGTCCATGGGGTCACAAAGAGTCAGACATGACTGAGTGACTGAACTGAATTGTGTATGAAGAGAAATAAAAATAATTTAAGAGTAATCACGTTATGCAATATTAATATGTAAGTTAGAGGACACAAAGCAAGGGAATGTGATTAGCAAATAAGAAACAAAAAGATGGTTCTATTTACTGTTACTGAAATATATTACATTTTGAAAACTTTGAGATGTAAACTTCAATGTAATTTTATAATACTGACATCTGAAAAACATGCTCATAAGTGATTAAACTATGATTTTTTGCTACCATATCTAGGCATTAACAACTAAATTTCAAAGATAAATTTTGATATGATTTATATAATATTGAATATTTATATAATATGGAATATCTAGATTTTTAGATTAAAATAGCCATGTGAATAAATAACAATTTTTTTTTCTTTATTTTACAGTCTTTGTATTCTCAAGGCCATAGGGGACATGGGGAAAGGCACTAGGAAATAGGAGTATCAAGTGATCCTAATTTGTTCAGTTTAAATATTTATGAATTTCTGATTATATAATTAATATTTAACTCTGTTGTCTTCCTAGAATAATGTGACAGTTTCATAATATTCCATTTGTGCTGATCGCACATTATTTCCACCTTTGTATAAGCTAGAGTTACTGACATAGCACATCGCAATTAGGTAATACTCATGTCTAACTTACAGCCAGGTTCTAGTCTGCTGCAACACTTTCTGAACATCCAGTTGACTTCTTTCTCAAGTCTGGAGAATAAGTTGGTAACNTCTGTTGTCTTCCTAGAATAATGTGACAGTTTCATAATATTCCATTTGTGCTGATCGCACATTATTTCCACCTTTGTATAAGCTAGAGTTACTGACATAGCACATCCCAATTAGGTAATACTCATGTCTAACTTACAGCCAGGTTCTAGTCTCCTGCAACACTTTCTGAACATCCAGTTGACTTCTTTCTCGTCTGGAGAATAAGTTGGTAATAGCAAACCATGGGGATGACAAACATCTGATCAATTATGTGATTATTTTTCTCAATAAAAACTAGTTATCTAAGCAAAACGATTCTATTTGTACTTCATACCTTTCTTCTTCCACGCATACCTTAAAATTGTAATTCCAATAAGTGCTCAACATTTTCTTTTATTGAAGTATGTTTCATTATTATTAATAGTACTTTTTAAAAGCTTTTCTACTATTTTAAATTGTAGGATAGTTACAATATTGTGTTTTTAAGATGTCTAAAATTTTTTTAATTTCATCTTCCCTTTCAAAAAGTTTCTGGACTTTATTCACCAGAAGCTTTTTAAAAATCAATGATATATCTATGGTATTAAAGTTACTGTTCTAGATTAATGTATTTAATTTGCATAAGTATTGTCATGCATTTGCATACTAATAAAATAAATATAATGCATATAAAGAGATTACAGGCATAAGACATATCTTAAATTTCAACTTTTAAAACTGACGTTGCCAACGTGGTCATTTCCAATAGAGAGGATCCATGCAGAAAAATGGGCGCCTTTTCAGGGGTTGCATTTACAAGGTTAATGATTATACTCCCTCATCTTTTGGAAGCTGTCAAGTACTAAGCATCTTCTCAAAGTCCTCTCACAGTAGAGGGATAGGGGACAAGAAATCAGAGTGACACTCTCAAGTAGTCCACATTATAGCTCACAAAACGCAGCACGTGAATGATACAAAACACATTCTTATCATCAAAGGCAAATTAATGCACAGCACAACTGAGGCACTTCATTTAGGCTCAAGAAGAGAGAACCAGACCTTTTTCATCATTACTGTTCATACAACCTACACCTTTCCATCCTTCCATTCTCCACAAATGTCCCTGACAAGCAATAAATGCTTGCTGTGGATTATACAGCTCTGACCCTAGCAACAAAATAGGACCCTCTCCCAAACCCTGACCCTACTCCCAACTCATTCTCAGCTTCTCCTGTTTCTCTGGCTCCCCTGGGCTCCAGGCTGCCGGCCTCATAATGAAAGTAAGAGTGAATGAAGCTATGCAAAAATATGTCAGCACTGCACTCTTACCAAGAAACTCCGCAAATCACATTCGGGAATGTTTTCTTTTCAAATGGATTTATTTCACAACACTCTGCTTTGGTTGTTCAAATGCAAACAGTTCCAGGAATCCAATTTGCAAGTCTAAAACTGAGAGGCCACAGCAGAGTATATGCATCATTCATGATGATTTCAGAGGGTTTCTTAGTCTGATTTACAGTTGTCAAAATTAACATTACATGACACGATCTATTATGTGTTTCACTCAATACTGTTTCATCCAAATCATGACAAATTCAGTTAGAACTAGTTTTGATTCACGTTAATGCTTCCATTTCTTTCAGTTCTTTACTACCCCATCCTTTCCTCCTGCTAAGATATAAACTTTATATGATTCTAATTATGACACCCCTTAGTAACAGTTTCTTCACAATTTTCTAACACAATCCTTACTTTCATATTTTAATTTTTAATTGCAGATTTATTTTAATTTGCTTTCCTTGATTTCTCTGTATTATGTAGAAAAATCCCACAGTTCTGAACTAATACCCAGACTTTAACTCTATGGACAGGTTGCTGAAGACATTAACCCCTGACATTTAGCAATACAATATATAAATATAGTATCTTTTTTATATCTAGCTTTATGTTGAATGCAGTGTCTTATTAGGAAACAAAGACAAAATAATTAAGAAATGGTAGGTCACTAAAATATTTTTCAGTGGAAATCTGTGATGCAGTAATTCCTCACGGAAATCACAGATTTATTTGAAGACCAAAATAGTCAATGAGATCAGCTATCACATATATAGAAAACATTTGTTGAATATCACAAGTCATACAAAAATTATCTTTAAATATCTTTTGTAGTATGGCTATACATAATCATATAATTTTTACAGAAATAGTTTTATTTCACGCTTAGTTCACTTCAGTTCAGTCGCTCAGTCGTGTCCGACTCTTTGTGACCCTATGAATAGCAGCACGCCAGGCCTCCCTGTCCATCACCAACTCCGGGAGTTCACTCAGATTCACGTCCATCGAGTCAGTGATGCCATCTCATCCTCTGTCGTCCCCTTCTCCTCCTGCCCCCAACCCCTCCCAGCATCAAAGTCTTTTCCAATGAGTCAACTCTTCGCATGAGGTGGCCAAAGTACTGGAGTTTTAGCTTTAGCGTTCACGCTTAGTAGGATATAGCTAAAGGTAATATCTTACTAATTATATACTGGATCCTTCTAGATTTTAAATTAGTTCTTTCATCTCGTATGAGCAGAACCCAAGATTCCGTGAGTTTATCAGAAAAACATATTCACAGTAAAACGTGTATAATTTACAAAGTAAATATTACCATTAATATTAGTCTTATCCTACCATACTAAAGACAAATAAACGTTAAAAGGTGTTTATTTTAGTTTGTAAATCATCGTTTACTGATTTCTTTCTTCTTATGTAATATAACTCTGCCCTTTTGAAAGGGATTTTAAGAATCTAAGATGGAAAGAGCTGTGGTTCTTTTCATTTTTTTCTTTTGTTTTGTTTTCAGTGACCTTTGCCATCTGATTATTTTAAAGCCATACTTAACTATTAATAAAAATTCAGATTTTGCTCAGCCACTTCAGTTTACATGCAACTTTACACAGTTAGCTTTTAATATATTCACAAAAATCCTTATACATATATAATGCAGGAATATTATCCCCATTTGGGAATCAGAAAATAAATGATAGAATTTTGACTTACATCCAGGCAGTCTAAGTTTGATGCTGTTGTTCTGTCAGTTACATCAGTCGCATAAAATTATTTCTTTTTCCTCCATAAAACTATTCATTGAGTGTATAATACTAGTTAGTTTGTATGCTCCTAGCAGATGGTGACACTACCTCCTTTTTTCAAACTAACCAAAAGAGAAAGGTGTTTCCTTTAAAAGGTCCACCAAAGACTCATCTACCTTAACTTCTCTCTCTTAATAACCTGTCTGAATACCTAAAATTTTTCCCCTCACTATTCTTTTCTAATAACAGGGTGAAGAGCCATATATTATTATGAATAGCTTATATGAGTTGAATGTTATGTTAATCAGTATCTGTAGAGGAACAAAATCAAAGCTAGATGAAATGAGACTGAGCAGAGAAAATCTCCAAAATGCCATCACAGGGATCTGTTTAGAAAGGCTTTAGATATATGCAGTTAATTACAGAAGAGAAGAAAGACACAAATGAAAAACAGACTCAAAAGGCCTCTTACAAAGGAAGACCCTTTGGTTCAAATAAAAAGTAATTCATAATTTTGCATCAGTTCAAACTTTATTCCACAGTGCCTTGCACCTTCCTAAAATTCTGCTAGATTTCTACAACATCTAAGTTATAAGGGAGAGATACAGACGACAACCCACTCCAGTACTCTTCCCTAGAAAATTCCATGGATGGAGGAGCCTGGTGGGCTACGGTCCATGGGATCACAAAGAGTCGGACACGATTTCACGACTTCACGACTTCACAGCCCAAGGTCAAAGCTAGTAAAACTACTTTTCAAATAAAAAGATTAAGCACATAATTGTTGTTTAGTCACTAAGTTGTGCCCAACTCTTTTGTGACCCTATGGGCTATTGCAACCCTATGGACTGTAGCCCGCCAGGTTCCCCTGTCCATGGGATTCTCCAGTCAAGAATACTGGAGTAGGTTGTCATTTCCTTCTCCAGGGGATCTTTTCAACCCAGGGATCGAACCCACATCTCCTGCATCAGCAGGCAGATTCTTTACTGCTGAGCCACCAGGGAAAACCAAGCACATAATAGGAACTCATTTGCTGAATAAATATACAGATACAGATGATGATCAGCCTTTGGAAGACAGCACTTGGTCCATTAGTCAATTCATCCCCAACTCATGAAGGGTGAGGCAAAGTCAGGCTAAGGACCTATGCAGCAAAACTGAAGGTCACTGGCAGGACACTGGAAGTGAGGGTATCCTCAAATTTTGTGCCTCAGGAGTCTCTCTTGTCTCCTGCTGGCTTGGTCCTAGTCCCATTCCCACTAGTCTATTATGCGTTGATTGGAAGTCCTTCATTCTTACTCATTATCTAGAAGGAAAAAAAGCCAAGTCACACTCTTTGGCAGAATTTGAGTGGGGAATCAGTTGAAGATAAAGGAAAAGGAGAAAAGGAAAGATATACTCATCTGAACACAGAGTTCCAAAGAATAGCAAGGAGAGATAAGAAAGCCTTCCTCAGTGATCAGTGCAAAGAAATAGAGGAAAACAATAGAATGGGAAAGACTAGAGATCTCTTCAAGAAAATTAGAGATATCAAGGGAGCATTTCATGCAAAGATGGGCACAATAAAGGACAAAAATGGTCCTTCTGTATGTACCTAACAGAAGCAGAAAATATTAAGGAAAGGTGGCAAGAATACACAAAAGAACTATACAAAAAAGATCTTCATGACTCAGATAACCACAATGGTGTGATCACTCATCTACAGCCATACATCCTGGAATGTGAAGTCAAGAGGGCCTTAGAAAGCATCACTCTGAACAAAGCTAGAGGAGGTGACGGAATTCCGGTTCAGCTATTTTAAATCCTAAAAGATGATGCTGTGAAAGTGCNATGCAAAGAACTGACTCATTTGACAAGACCCTGATGCTGGGAAAGACTGAAGGCAGGAGAAGGGGATGACAGAGGATAAGACAGTTGGATGGCATCACTGACTCAATGGACATGAGTTTGAGCAAGTTCCGGGAGTTGGTGAATGACAGGGAAGCCTGGTGTGCTGCAGTCCACGGGATTGCAAAGAGTTGAACTGAGTGACTGAACTGAACTGAATAAGTAGAATGAAGTAATTATTAAAAAGGAATCTCTTTGCATCCTTTCTCTTCCTTTCTGAGAGGACTGAGCCTGCAGAAGGTAGAATTTGGCTACCATACATAATTGTAAGGATCTAAGTGACATGTTGACATGGACATATTGAACAAAGATAAGTGGAGGAAAACCTTACTTATCATCATCATGAAAATTTATGCACAGGGACAGTTAGGGATCAGCTTCAGTGGTTTGGCATCAACCATAGTGTTCTTGGCTATGATCTTTTGTAGGTGGTACCCCAAATACTATGGCCAATTTAAAGCCTATATATTATTTGCTGCTGCTGCTGCTAAGTCACTGCAGTTGTGTCCGACTTTGTGAGACCCCATAGATGGCAGCCCACCAGCCTCCCCTGTCCCCGGGATTCTCCAGGCAAGAACACTGGAGTGAGTTGCCATTTCCTGCTCCAATGCAGGAAGGTGAAAAGTGAAAGGGAAGTCGCTCGGTTGTGTCCGTCTCTTATCAACTCCATGGACTGCGTGGAGCCTACCAGGCTCCTCCGTTCCTGGGATTTTCCAGGCAAGAGTACTGGAGTGGGGTGACATTGCCTTCTCCATATATTATTTGAGGAGCATGAAATAGCTGACCACCAAAACAATAAAGGCAACTTCTTTTCTCCCTGTTTCTTCTACTTGCCAGTGTTTCATTTTAGCTAACCTAGCTATCCTAGCATGTTGTTATTTATTGTTCAGNTTCCAGGCAAGAGTACTGGAGTGGGGTGACATTGCCTTCTCCATATATTATTTGAGGAGCATGAAATAGCTGACCACCAAAACAATAAAGGCAACTTCTTTTCTCCCTGTTTCTTCTACTTGCCAGTGTTTCATTTTAGCTAACCTAGCTATCCTAGCATGTTGTTATTTATTGTTCAGAGTTGTGGAAATCAGAGGCTCATAGAAGGCAGAGATGGAAGAAACAATCAGACTTTTCAGTGGAAACTGCCAAGACTGAATTCCTCCTAAACTGATCTGTGTTGTCCGTTTGACCTCAGTATCACCTGCACTGATACCATGATTCAGACATTCCTCACTCCTTTCTCGGATTATTAACATGATCTAGTCAAAGCTTCCTATACACTAACACCTGGGCCTTCCAATCCATTTTGCATGCCATTTATGTCTGTGAACATAATTCTGCTCCTGCTTACTAGAAAAGCCCTTCAAATTTTTGTCTTACTATCTTCACCACCCTCTAGAGATGATCTGTTCCTTCCCAGTTCTGAGATTTTTTTTCCAAAAACTATGCTTTACTTAGAATGCTCACTTTTCTCATCACACCAAACCTAGGTAAACACAATTCATTTTTGGGAACTTTGTTAAATTTCGTTGTCTTATCACATTAATATAGTCAATATAGATGCAGCTTTCTCTTGAAAACTATAGTCATCTTATCTCAGATTTATCTTTTCATCAGGTGTTTTTTTTAGCAACTTTGATCTATATATTACACAACTCATAAAGGACAGAAACCTCCCGAGTCTTTATTGAGTTATAGCAGCTTAAAATAATTTTGCTTAGTTTTTCACTTTTTTTCCTGTTTCTCATGCATAAAGTTCAGCTATCAAGTAAAGAGATAATGCTTTACATAGAGTTGGAACTATACAGTGTCTACCATACCTTAGTTCACCTATTTCTTTTTTAATTTTAACTTTACAGGATCCTTGATAGATGTGAACTTGCTAGAGAACAGCATTTTTGATGAGCTTTCTAAAACTCTATGTGAAATCCAAAATGTATCAATATATCATTTCTTGTACGAAATCTGAAAGTATACAAATTTTGTACTATTGAAAAAATTTCTGATAAATTAATAGTTATTACTCCTGAATTAAAATTTATATCCCTTTTATCTCTATCTATATCTATCAGTCAAGAGGAGTGCTATCTATCTATCTGTCCATATACACATACACATTTGGCCACCTGATGCAAAGAGCTGACTCACTGGAAAAGACCTTGATGCTGGGAAAGACTGAGGGCAAGAGGAGAAGGGGGTGACAGAGGATGAGATGGTTGGATGGCGTCACTGACTCAATGGACATGAGTCTGAGCAAACTTAGGGAGATAGCGAAGGACAGGGAAGCTGCAGTTCATGGCACAGCAAAGAGTCGGACACAACTTAGCAACTGAACAACACTACATATATGACACATGTCAATTAGTAATCTGGCTTTAAGATATTAGAGGCCTTTTCAAAGCTTTATTACTTTTTTGTAATATCAAAGCAAAATTTAATGCATTCTTGTCTATCAGTGGCCAAGATTGATTTTTTAAAATCAAAAACATGCTTCTTTGTTCCAGCTCTTTACACTGGACATAATTGTACCAACATTCCAAGATCTTCAGAGTACAATGGCTATTTGTATTAAGCACAGTGCAGTGATTTTGTTCATTTACAATTCAATCGCTATCCTGGTAAATACTACCCAAACAAATTTCACATGANCAAAAACATGCTTCTTTGTTCCAGCTCTTTACACTGGACATAATTGTACCAACATTCCAAGATCTTCAGAGTACAATGGCTATTTGTATTAAGCACAGTGCAGTGATTTTGTTCATTTACAATTCAATCGCTATCCTGGTAAATACTACCCAAACAAATTTCACATGATGACATTCTTTCAAAATGTAGTATCAATAACCAGATACTTATACTACATAGAGAAAAAAACAGTTGTCAAAAAATCTTTGAGGTAAAATTGGATAGCTACTCTGTAATAAAATAATATAAAATTAGAACAATAAAGAACATAGCAAGGTGAAAGTGTGATAAGAGGCCTAAAATAATGCCCAGTATGTAAGCAACAATTTTAAGGAGGAAATAAGATATAAACATGAAGTTACTAACACATTGTGTTAGTAACTAAGAGCGAGCATATTCTTAATTAGGTTATTCAAATAATGCGTTAATGGTTTGCTAAAATCTTTATCCCACATGGATTTTTTTCCTTTGAAAGTTATTTCCTACCATTGAAATTCTTGTTATATTCCAGTCAGAGAGAGATTCAGTACTACCCATATAAAGCTGGTAGAATTCCAGCAAATAAAGGAGAACAATGGTTGAAATCAAAATTGCTGCCAAGGAGACACAAGGTCACTGCCCAATCCATGGCCATGCTGCTTAGGAAGTGCCCGCTCCAGGAAGTTTCTCAAGGAAACAAGCTCTCACATCAGCTCAAGGGAGAAAGCTAAACTTAGAACAATCAAATGAGAGATATTAACAAAGCTCTGAGGAAAGGCATTTGGAATGAACTTTATGTAAAGTTTATACGAAGGAGCACGAGGCAGTGATGTCTACAATGTGGCTTAACGTTAGCCTCTGGCTTTAAATGCTTTCCTTTAAGTTAAACATATTTTAAAAGCTACCTAAGAGTTGCCTAAAAAAAAAAAAAAAAGAACTATCCCATGATAAGATCATCATTTAAATATAAAAACACTCCTGGGAGGTAACAAAGATAGGTGTACAAGAGGTGAAGATACCCAGGCATGATGAGACAGTGGTATCTTAGGATATGAGAAGTGACCCTGAGGGCCACATTGCTATTTTTGAATCTGATATATGTGGATATTGACTATATTAGCCTTTTAGTTTGCTATTATCAACACCAACTAATTGATAGGTAAGAATAAGTTTTAAAGAGCTTAGTGGCTTCAAGATGTAAACAGAAATAATATGCTTATAGTATAAGTAAAGATGCTAATAAATGGACTAAAGATTAAGCTAAATATACTAATGCCTATAACCTATAGGAATATATTTACAGTATTAGGAATGGTACATCTTTAAACTTTTATAGAAATATATTTTATCTAATTATGCAACAGCAATTCTTTGGTGTTAAACAGGCACAATGATATTGAAATATATCCTAAGGATGTCACCTGAATGGCCTAATATCTATATTCTACATTATATATATTCTATATTCTCTTAGTTGAACATTTTGGTTATTTTCTTCAACAATCTGCAGAAGTTTCCATTTTCCTATTGGCCTTACTTGACTCCCTACTATTCACTAAAAGGCTCATGTTCTAAGACTGAATACTTACTTAAATTTTAATATTTGACAAACATTTATTGAAGGCTGATTATTGGCCATCATTTAGTTGAATGGGAGTAAATAAAGACTAACTTAATTAACAAGTAAATCAGCAAAGACATAGAAGTAGTTCTCTGGCTCTGATACTATATTTCAGTGTATGTCAGGGGTAGCAAGAAAGCAAACTGCAGACTTAAAGGAGTTAATTCAGAAGAGTTCAATACAAGGATTATTAACAACAGCATGGTAGTGTTATATTGTCAAGGCATGGTGAAGCACCCTGGGGCTTAAACAACGAAGAAATTTATCATCCTAAGGTGTATCAAGAGACCAAGAAAAGGATTTTAGCAGCACTGAGACAGATGGAGAGCCGTAGGAAAGGGCTGCTAGGCAAAGGCTGAAGTACTTTTTTAGAAAAACTCAACCACTGCTGACCCAAGAAGGCAGAATGAATATCCCAGTCGTCCTCTCTTCCCACTTTCTGATAGACCTCACTTACTCCTGTGGGTCGAGTTCAACCAGGAAGAAGAAAACTGGGAAGTCTTATTAATAGGCTGTTCAGAAATGAATCTCCAGGCACCTAAGAGGGATCTGCAAGGGTTAAGAGTGACTCTCTGAGAGTTAATGTAATCTATACTCAGTTGGCTTAAGAAAAGTCAAGGTTTTCTGGTTAGCCATATATTATCTACAAAAGAATGTGGACACATGGACTATTTTTTTAGTAAGGTGTGGCCAGAATGCAGCTGAGGCAAGATGGAGAGAAATACTTGTGAGTATCTGGCAGGCAAATCAACATGGGATATTACAGAAAGTTTTTTAATCTAAAAGCCTGATATTTATGCATGAAAAGTAGTAATTTTATAAATGGATTCTGAGTAACCTAAAAATAGTCAGTATTACTTTAAAAAAGTGGGCAATTTACTACCTCCTTTTTGGTAAGCTTAGGATAAGATTTTCAATTTCACTGATTCACAGTTATAGCTTAGGAACAGGCCTCAGGAACCATATAGCAAATCAACCAAGTAAAAGCCACACAGATACTTTCAAGACCAGGACAGCTGTCTTATTCCACAAGCCCTGCATAGATACTCATTTCCATGTTTCACGATCAAGTGATTTGTGGAACATGTGAAAATTAACTTTCTGCCAAGAAAAATATATACGGTTTTACACCCACAATTCTAGGCATGATTTTGGTTCAAGGTTCATTGTCATGCAAAACTTGGAAGGCTATTGGAGAATTTTTAATATCCCTCCTTCTTTCACTCATCACTGCCTAACAATGTCCACACATATGGTATATGGGTGAACAAATTTAAGTCCCACAAAGTTTAAATGACTTGTGCAATGGTGTGTAGCCATGAGGGCATAGTTTTCCCTATTCTTATTAAGTACATATTTCTCTTAATTACCCATTACTTAAATTTTGCAGTGTTCAGACTGTTGTAAAGCCAGTAGCTTTTATATGACCATTCTAGACAGCAAGCCTAAAAGAGAAGGATGGAGTGGTTAACAAATATTCTAATGTAAAATAGGAAACACGCGGAAAGAGACTGTGTTGAGAAGAAATACAATTTTCTGCTCAATAAGATTTAATTTTGAAGTTGAGAGGGTATGTAAAAAAAAAGCATGAGTTTAGAAAAAAAAATCAGTCATTTGAGCATGATTCATCACTACTGAAATGCTAAGATGCATTTATATAGAGACTAAAAAAAAAGAAAATTGGTAACAAACAGAGAAAAATACTCCAATGTGTCAGTATTTCTGGGAGTTACTATTTTCTTCTTCATGTATTAGGCAGTTTTTCTTTTTAAAAAAAATTACTTATTTTAGAGCAGTTTTAAATTGACCACAAATTGAGAGGAAGTCACAGAAATTTCTTATGTACTCCCTGCCCCCACACATGCAAGGCCTCTCCCATTATCAAATCACTCACTAGAAAGGTACATTATTTTTTTAACCAAGGATGAACCTACTTTGACATATCATTATCACTCAAAGTCCATAGTTTACATTATGGTTCACTCATGGTGGTGTACATTCTATGGGTTTGAATGAAAGCATAATGGCATCTATTCATCACTATAATATTATGCACAGTATTTTCACTGCCCTAAAAGCCTTCCCTTTTCATCTCTTTCTCCCATCTAACTCCTGGCAACACTGATCTTTTCATTGTCTCCATAGTTTTGCCTTTTCCAGAATATGACATATGTAGTTAGAATCACATAGTATGTAGCCTTTTCAGCTCGGCTTCCTTCACTTAGTAATATGCATTTAAGTTTCTTCCATGTGTTTTCATGACTTGATAGCTCATTTCTTTTTAGCACTGAATAAAGTTCCATTGTCTGAATGTAAACAAATTTGCTCATCCATTCACCTATGAAAGGGAATCTTGTTTGTTGGAGGCTGAGTTAATTTCTGTGAAGGGTGTAAAGTCTATGCCTAGAATTTTTTTTCACTTGGATATTCAGTTGTTCCAGCACCATTTGTTGAAGAGACTATCCTTACTCCAGCGTATTGCTTTTGCTGCTTTGTCAGAGATGAGTTGACTATATTTATGGATCGAGATTTTTTTTTTTAAGCCTTCTATATTTGTGCCTAAAATGTCTGATATATGGAGTTTTCTAGAAGCTTGATAAATCTACTTTTTCTTGGCTTAGCCAACAGAAATTTAAATCCTAAATCTTATTACCTCAGGAATTTACTGGGCTGAATTTCCCACACTTCTTAGCATCGCTTCTATTGGATTTATACTTGCAACCAATTGCCTTTGTTGGACAACAGAATGAAACAAGCCACGTTCAGATGGAAGATATTTTCAAAAGTAGGTCCCACTTTGACTAAATGCTTTGTTTTACATACAGAAGATTTCATAGTTCTTCCTGAAATATATGCCTTGGAAATGCAGACCCAGAAACTGGTGAACTGGGACAGCTAAAAGATTTCCAGAGGTGAGCGTGACCTACAGCCAAGGCTTAAATCTTAAGAGCTTTATTTATTTATTTATTTTTTAAATTTTTATTTTTTAGTTTGTTTTGCTT
Organism: Neotragus moschatus; assembly: GCA_006410615.1. Taxonomy (NCBI): domain Eukaryota; kingdom Metazoa; phylum Chordata; class Mammalia; order Artiodactyla; family Bovidae; genus Neotragus; species Neotragus moschatus. The sequence goes on along the minus strand of SJYA01000634.1, from coordinate 73,320 downwards.
TACAATACTGTACTCATTTTGCCATACATTGACATAAATCAGCCATAAGTGTACCTGAGTTCNATCTCAGGAGGAGGCGCTCTCCACTGGAAAGGCGAGAGGCACTCCCCGGGTGGTGCCACCATTCCTAAAGACACAAAAATGTGTCATTTTTTTCCGTTTGTTTAAATGTTTATTTTTAGTTTGTTTTGCTTTACAATACTGTATTCATTTTGCCATACATTGACATAAATCAGCCATAAGTGTACCTGAGTTCCAAATCCGGACCCCCCCTTCCCCCTCCCTCCCCACACCATCCCTCCGGATCATCCCAGCCCATCAGTCCCAAGCCTTCTACATTGAACCTAGAGCTTTAAAACTATGCTTGCAACAATCTAGAAATGTCTCCCTCCTATACCCTCTTCTTCTCCACTTCACTTTTGACAACTTAACTCAGGCAGGAGATGAGGGGTTAGGGTTACACTTCGCCTGTGGTACATGGATGTGGAATTGGCTTCTAAGGGACTTTCCCCCTCTCCTCTGTGGACGGGCCATGCCCACAGGACTGAGATACTCCAAAGGAAAAGATTCTTGAGTGGCTCTTCCTGGATTGGGCTCTTATTAAAGGAATCTCCTTCCCACTTCTAAGTCCTAGATTCCTCCTTCCTTTACATATAGAATTTTCATGTGGATACTTTTTCAACTTCCTTTTTTTTAATACTATAAATAAAAGCGATTATTTCTTTTATTGGTGTTTCTGGCTGATTTCAAGGCAGGAAATTAAAACCCTAACCCCTTACTCTCTTGTTTAAGTTTAAAGAGAAGTCACATACTGCAATGGACCGAATGCTTGTGTCCCCCTAAAATTCATATGATGAAAACCACAACCCTCCATGTGATTGTATGAGTTGGCACCTCGGGAGATAGTCATGAAGATGGAGCTCTCATGAATGGCATTAGTGCCCTCATAAAGGAGCCCTAGAGAGAGCTCTCTCCCCGATTCTGCTATGAGAAGATACAGTGAGAAGTCAGGAGCCTGCACGCAGGATGAGGACTCTTATCATACACCAGATTTGCTGATGCTTTGATCCTGGACTTCTCAGCCTCCAGAACCGTGAGAAAAAAATCTTTTCTGTTATTCATAAGGCACCTAGTCTATGATACTTTGTTATAGCAGTCTACATTGAGGTACACAAGCTCACTGGTAATAACTGCAATGGCATTCCGTACGAGGCATTTCTGCTAAGTTGCTTCAGTCATGTTCGCCTCTTTGAGACCCTACAGGGTATAGCCCACCAGGCTCCTCTCTCCATGGGTTTCTCCAGGCAAGAGGACTGGAGTAGATTGTGATGTCCTTCTCCAAGGGACCTTTCCAACCCAGAAGATTGAACCTGTATCTCCCGTGTCTCTTGCATTTGCAGGCGGGTTCTTTATCAATAGATGCCACCTTGGAAACCCTCTACATGTGGAAGCACCATGATTTAAGTAGCCCTTTACTGGTGAGTTTTAGATTGTTTTTTGCAACAAATCATGATATAATGAGCTATACATATATTTACACACAGATGAATTTTTTTAAAATTATAGAAATAAAATCACTGCCAAAGGGAACATGTATTTTTAATTTTGACACATTTTATAAAATTATTTTCAGATACTTTTTACCAACTTTTTCCCCCACCAACAGTGTATAAGAGGGTTTCTTTCTCTAATTAAATACTACTGGTGATACAACAGCAAGTCTCAGGCTTCTATCCAAACAAAGGCCTTGTTTGCAGGACTGGCCATTAGCTGGCATCTGGTAACTTAACTTGTAAGCATTTCCCTACACTGATATCAAATCTTCTCTCAATGATAAAACTGCTCTAAATTATAAAGTGGCTCTCAGTGACTAATTTGTTTGTCTACAATTTGATTTATGGAGAACACTGTTTTCCCTCTGGGAGTTTGCAAGTTTTGTACATGCTAGGTAGAGAGTGCCTATGTGATCAACTCCAGGGAAAACTTGGGGGCACTGAGTCTCTAGTGAGCTTCCCCAGGGGACACCACCTTGCCCGTGTTGTTGCAGTTCTGTGCTGGAGGGGCACAGGCTGAAACTCCTCAGAGTGGACCCTGGAAGCTTGCCTCTGGTTTCCTCTCGTCTTCTCTGCATGCACATTTTCCTTGGCTAATTTTGCTCTGTATTCTTCCACTGTAATAAATCTTAGCCATGAATGCAGTTATATGCTGATTCCTGTGAGTCCTTTGAATGAATCACCAAACCTGGAGGCTATAATTCCTGATATACTACCAAACATTTTTATTTGCTAATCTGACAGGTGAAAATGCGATGGAACAATGTTTTATACTTCTTAATTATGATTGAGGATTAGCATATTTTCTCTGACCTGATCCTGTCCTTTGCTGAATTTAATAGACATGACTTTTAGAGCAGTTTTAAGTTCACAGTAAAGTTGAGTGAAAAACACAAAGAGTTGCCATGTACCCTCTGCCTCGACACATGCATACCCTCACCCATTATCTACACCGACACATCATTCCCCACAACCTGTAGTTTATATTATGGCTCACGCTGGGTGTTGTACATTCGATGGGTGTGGACATTTGTCAATCATCACAGGATACATGATACCAGTGAGTAGTTTTGTTGCCCTAAACATTCTCTGTGACCTGCCTATAAATCCTACCCTTCCATCTAACCCCTGGAACACTGATCTCTTTATTGTCTCCGTAGCTTTGCCATTTCCAGGATGCCACATACTTGGAAGCATACACTATGCAGCCTCTTCAGATCAGCTTCTTTCACTAAGTAATCTGCATTTGAGTTTCCTCCATATGTTTTCATGGCTTGAGAGTGTATTTCTTTTTAAGCACTGAAAAATACTCTGTTGTCTGAATGTGACACAGTTTCTTTACCCATTCACCTACTGAAGGACATCTTGGATGCCTGCAGATTTCAGTAATTATGAATAAAGCTGTTATACACATCCATGTGTAGATTTCTGTGTAGACATATGTTTTCAGTTCCTTTGGGTAAATACCAAGAAGCATAATCATTTGGTAAGAGTAGACTTAGTTTTGTAAGAAACTGCCAATCTGTCTTCCAACATGGCTGTGCCACTGTGTATTCCTGCCAGCAATGTAGGAGAGTTCCTGTTGCCCTACATCTTCAGCAGCTTTTGGTGTCCGTGTGCTGGACTTTGGCCATTCTGATACGTCTGTGGTGGTATCACATTACTGCTTTCATTTGGATCTCCTGGATGACATATGACATGCAGCGTCTTTCATATGCTTCTCTGCCATTTGTATATCTTCTTTGGTGAGGTGTTTGCTAAAGGTTTCCGGTGCATTTTTTAATCCAGTAATTTCTTTTCCAACTGCTGAGTCTTAAGAGTTCTTCATGCATTTTGGATAGCAGCCCTTTATCAAATGTGTCTTGCAGATGTTTTCCTCAGTGTGGTTTGTCTTTTTATTTTTTTGAACTTTTGCCAATTTCCACGTTAGATTTTGGACTTTTCCCCTAATGATTTGTAGGAGTTCTTTAACATTAAGAAAACTAGCTCTGTGTCAATTTTACATATCACAATTTTTTTTTTGGTTTATCTATTTGGATATTATTTGATAACAATTTTTCCTAAGCAAAGTTTTCTTTATTCCAATAAATAGTATAGATCAATCTTTTCCTGTATGCCCTCTAGATTCTGTGGCCTAAGGCATCCTTCTTTATTTTAAGATTTTAAAATTCCATCCTTCCTTCAAGTATTTAAAAAGACAACATTTTTAAGTATTAAATGAATCTGGACTTTGGTATACAACTGAAAAGGGGATACAATTTTTCTGCCCTCTCCACTTCTTCTTTACATGGCTTGGCAACTGCCCACAAACATTACATTGTATCTTTTCCCCCAGCTTGGAAATGCTTCTTCACCACTGGCACCATGTTGTAGGGTTTTGAGGATCTTTTTTTCTAGACCCTTTTTTGATCTGACTGTTCATGCGCTAACATAAAATTATTATTATTCAATGAATAAAATGCATTTAATTATCTTGTGACATTAGTCTTTGCTCTCTACTTTGATTTTTCAGAATTTTCCTGGCTTCTACTTACTTTTATCTTGTTTGTTTTACAGTAAGACTGTAGGAATAGTTGATATATTTACTAGATGTTCTGGACAGGCACACATTTACTTTTGTACCTTTCGAAGTCTGGTACTCTGTGCAGAAATTTTATAAGTAGGTTTATTTACAGAAATAAACTTACTATTGTAAATGGGATACTTTAGCACTTTGTTTCTATCATGTTTAGCTAATTGCAGTTTGCATCAACGAGAGATATTGATTTGGGGATATTATCTTTGTGTCCATACATCCTATCGAGGTATTTTATTATTTATACTGTTTTTTTTTAATTGAATATCTTGAGTTTTCTAAAACATCTAGAAAAAAATATTAATGTTTCTACCTGCTTTCCAGTTTTTACTTCTTGCTCTTTTCAACTACATTGGCTAGTACCAACAAATCAATGTTAGCAGTGGAGATAATGTGCTGCCTTATCTTATTTTTCACTACAAAGGAAATGCTTCTAATGTTTCAGAATTGGGTTTTATTTTGTTCTTTGGTTTAGTGTCTCGTTGTCTATCTTTCTTCATAAAATAATTCTGTATTAATTCTTCCACAAAAACATTATTTTAGTCTCCTCTAGCAGAATATTGACCCTTTGCAATTTCAATCTGTGGATTAAAGCTTTTCAAACTTCGGAAAGTCTTCAATTATATTTTGGGGTTTTATCTTCTTTTCTTTTCCTTTTTTCTGATCTATTTTTTTCTGGTTTTATCTTGAGGAATCCCAGTATTTCATATAAGGATCTCTTTTGTTCCCAGATTCATCTTTTTTTTTTTTTTTAATTGCAGTTTACTTGATGTTCTTAAAGCTGTTTTCCATCTCACTGACACCTTGTACCATGGAATATCTTCTACTTACTGATGTATGCAATATAAACTTGACTTTCTTGTTTTATAATTCTTTTCTGAGCTCTGACAAATCAGTTTTAAAGTTCTCTTTTCTTGACTCTTTGATCATTAAACTTCTGGTTTTGATTCAGAAGACCATATTTCCTTTAATATGTTTGGTTCCTTGAAGAGCTGTTTGTCAATACTTTCCTAACAACTCTTTACCTAGATTAAGATTCTATTCAAGCCTGGCTGGAAATCACAGGTTCACAAGGAAGCCCCTTATGTCATAGTGTGTGTAATGCTTTATAACTCTCTTCTGCTGCTGCTGCTAAGTCGCTTCAGTCATGTCCAACTCTCTGAGACCCCATAGATGGCAGACTACCAGGCTCCGCCGTCCCTGGGATTCCCCAGGCAAGAACACTGGAGTGGGTCACCACTTCCTTCTCCAACGCATGAAAGTGAAAAAGGAAAGTGAAGTGGCTCAGTCGTGTCCGACTCTTCACGACCCCATGGACTGAAGCCTACCACGCTCCTCTGTCCATGGGATTTTCCAGGCAAGAGTACTGGAGTGGGTTGCCATTGCCTACGGGTCATCAAAATTTTAATCCCCTAGTCCATCAAACTAATAGTCTTTTCTTAGCAATAACAGCATACTGAGTTTCCTCCAGTCCTTCTATTATGTCATTCTGTTTTCAGATAGAACCCAAGGATGTTCCAGCAGCCCTTTCACCAACACAGTTCATGCCATTGTAAGATGTCATTGACTTGGCACCTCAAAAATTTCAAGCTACTCTTGGAGATTTTAAATGCATATGCAAGATGTAAAAAACATGACTTCCCTCTAATTGTCCTCTCCCAGTTCAGATCAGTCACACAATCGTGTCTGACTCTTTGCAACCCCATGAATCGCAGCATGCCAGGCCTCTCTGTCCATCACCAACTCCCAGAGTCCACCAAAACTCATGTCCATCAAGTCGGTGATCCCATCCACCCATCTTATCCTCTGTTGTCCCCTTCTCATCCTGCCAACAATCCCTCCCAGGATCAGGATCTTTTCCAATGAGTCAACTCTTCACATGAGATGGCCAAAGTATTGGAGTTTCAGCTTCAGCATCAGTCCTTCCAATGAACACTCAGGATTGATCTCCTTTAGGATGGACTGGTTGGATCTCCTTTGCAGTCCAAGGGACTCTCAAGAGTCTTCTCCAACACCACAGTTCAAAAGCATCAATTCTTCAGCACTCAGCTTTCTTCACAGTCCAACTCTCACATCTATACATGACTACTGGAAAAACCATAGCCTTGACTAGACGGACTTTGGTGGCAAAGTAATGTCTGCTTTTGAATATGCTATCTAGTTTGGTCATAACTTTTCTTCCAAGCAGTTAAGTGTCTTCTAATTTCATGGCTACTGTCACCGTCTGCAGCGATTTTGGAGCCCTCCAAAATAAAGTCTGACACTGTTTCCACTGTTTCCCCATCTATTTCCCATGAAGTGATGGGACCAGATGCCATCATCTTCATTTTCTGAATGTTGAGCTCTAAGCCAACTTTTTCACTCTCCTCTTTCACTTTCATCAAGAGGCTTTTTAGTTCTTCTTCACTTTCTGCCATAAGGGGGGTGTTATCTGCATATCTGAGGTTATTGATATTTCTCC
>SJYA01000634.1:0-63597 GCA_006410615.1 Neotragus moschatus | reverse complement strand
ATACATGACTACTGGAAAAACCATAGCCTTGACTAGACGGACTTTGGTGGCAAAGTAATGTCTGCTTTTGAATATGCTATCTAGTTTGGTCATAACTTTTCTTCCAAGCAGTTAAGTGTCTTCTAATTTCATGGCTACTGTCACCGTCTGCAGCGATTTTGGAGCCCTCCAAAATAAAGTCTGACACTGTTTCCACTGTTTCCCCATCTATTTCCCATGAAGTGATGGGACCAGATGCCATCATCTTCATTTTCTGAATGTTGAGCTCTAAGCCAACTTTTTCACTCTCCTCTTTCACTTTCATCAAGAGGCTTTTTAGTTCTTCTTCACTTTCTGCCATAAGGGGGGTGTTATCTGCATATCTGAGGTTATTGATATTTCTCCCAGCAATCTTGATTCCAGCTTGTGCTTCTTCCCGCCCAGCATTTCTCATGATGTACTCTGCATATAAGTTAAATAAGCAGGGCGACAATATACAGCCTTGATGTACTCCTTTTCCTTTTTGGAACCAGTCATTCCATGTCCAGTTCTAACTGTCGTTTCCTGACCTGCATATAGGTTTCTTAAGAGGCAGGTCAGGTGGTCTGGTAGTCCCATCTCTTTCAGAATTTTCCACAGTTTATTGTGATGCACACAGTCAAAGCCTTTGGTATAGTCAATAAAGCCGAAATAGATGTTTTTCTGGAACTCTCTTGCTTTTTCCATGATCCAGCAGATGCTGGCAATTTGATCTCTGGTTCTTCTGCCTTTTCTAAAACCAGCTTGAACATCTGGAAGTTCATGGTTCACGTATTGCTGAAGCCTGGCTTGGAGAATTTTGAGCATTACTTTACTAGCGTGTGAGATGAGTGCAATCGTGTGGTAGTTTGTGCATTCTTTGGCACTGCCTTTCCTTGGGATTGGAATGAAAACTGACCTTTTCCAGTCCTGTGGCCACTGATAAGTTTTCCAAATTTGCTGGCATATTGAGTGCAGCACTTTCACAGCATCATCTGTTAGGATTTGAAATAGCCCAACTGGAATTCCATAACCTCCACTAGCTTTGCTCGTAGTGATGCTTTCTGAGGCCCACTGGATTTTACATTCCAGGGTGTCTGCTTCTAGGTGAGTGATCACACCATTGTGATTATCTGGGTCATGAAGTTCTTTTTTTGGGCAGTTCTTCTATGTATTCTTGTCAGCTCTTCTTAATATCTTCCGTTTCTGTTTGATCCATACCATTTCTGTCCTTTATTGAGCCCATCTTTCTTTTTTTCTTTATCGAGCCCATCTTTGCAAGAAATGTTCCCTTGGTATCTCTAATTTTCTATTGTTTTCCTCTATTTCTCTGCATTAATCGCTGAAGAAGGCTTTCTTATCTCTCTGTGCTATTCTTTGACACTCTGCATTCAGATGGGTGTATCTTTCCTTTTCTCCTTTGCTTTTTGCTTCTCTACTTTTCACAGCTATTTGTAATGCCTCCTCAGACAGTCATTTTGCTTTTTTGCATTTCTTTTCCATGGGGATGGTCTTGATACCTGTCTCCTGTACAGTGTCACAAACTTCCATTCCTAGTTCATGAGGCACTCTGTCTATCAGATCTAGTCCCTTAAATCTGTTTCTCACTTCCACTGNGAGATCTCTAGTCTTTCCCATTCTGTTGTTTTCCTCTATTTCTTTGCATTGATCACTGAGGAAGGCTTTCTTATCTTGCCTTGCTATTCTTTGGAACACTGCATTCAGATGGATATATCTTTCTTTTTCTCCTTTGCCTTTTACTTCTCTTCTTTTCTCAGCTATTTGTAAGGCCTCTTCAGACAACCATTTTGTCTTTTTGCATTTCTTTTTCTTGGTGATAATCTTGATTACTGCCTCCTGTACAGTGTCACGAACCTCCTCTGTCCACAGTTCTTCAAGCACCCTGTTTATCATATTTAATCCCTTTAATATATTTGTCACTTCTGTTGTTGAATCATAAAGGATTTGATTCAGGTCATAGCTGAGTGGTCTAGTGGTTTTCCCTACTTTCTTCAATTTAAGTCTGAATTTGGCAATAAGGAGTTCATGATCTGAGCCACAGTCAGCTCCTGGTCTTGTTTTTCTGACTGTATAGAGCTTCTCCATCTTTGGCTGCATAGAATATAATCAATCCAATTTTGGTATTGACCATCTGATGATGTCCATGTGTAGAGTCTTCTCTTGTGTTGTTGGAAGAGGGTGTTTGTTATGACCACTGCCTTCTCTTGGCAGAACTCTGTTAGCCTTTCTCCTGCTTCATTTGTGCTCCAAGGCCAAACTTGCCTGTTACTCCAGGTATCACTTGACTTCCTACTTTTGCATTCCCATCCCCTGTCATGAAAAGGACATCTTTTTTGGGTGTTAGTTCTAGAAGGTCTTGGAGGTCATCATAGAACCTAAGTTCAGACTCGGTGCTAAAATAGGGGAGGGTGGGCATTAAAAAGGTTTAAGTTTGATTGTTAGAGATGTCACTCCTGTTGCCACGGGTATTGTGTGACCAAAAGAGTTTTAATTTGGGGCTGTGGTGGTGGCTAAATTATCTTCCTAGTTCTGCATCATCATTTCACGTTAGGGCATCGGTTCTTCTAATCCTGGGATGTGGAGACCTGCACCAATGCTTGGCAGTGATTACAAAGTGAATGTGAAATAAGAAGAAAAGGGAAAGGCAAATACATAGATCTGGGGTCAGTTCCTTGGTTTTCAGCTTCCCTAGAGGCTCAGACAGTAAAGAATCTGCCTGCAATACAGGAGACCTGGGTTGGATTCCTGGGTTGGGAAGTTCCTCTGGAGAAAGAAGAGGCTTTTTTGGTACTTATTATATTTTTCTCATTCCAATTTAGAAGTTTTACCCTCTGTTCTTCTTTTTTAATGTGCTTACATAGATTGTAAAATGCATACTTGACATGCTGCTAAGTCGCTTCAGTCGTGTCTGACTCTGTGCAACCCCATAGACGGCAGCCCACCAGGCTCCGCCGTCCCTGGAGTTCTCCAGGCAAGGACACTGGAGTGGGTTGCCATTTCCTTCTCCAGTGCATGAAAATGAAAAGTGAAAGTGAAGTCACTCAGTCGTATCCAACTCTTAGCGACCCCATGGACTGCAGCGTACCAGGCTCTTCCATCCATGGATGTTCCAGGCAAGAGTACTGGACTGGGGTGCCATTGCCTTCTATACTTGACATAGAAAAGTCTAAAACGATTATTTTTATCCTCCTGAAAAATACGATGAATACTTTGGGAATATGTTAACTCAAACTGCTGCCTCCCACTTTTCATTGCATTGTCTATAATTGTATTCCCTTTCTTCATCACTCCTAATTAGACATTGTTATCATTGTTTATACAGTCAATATTTATTTAGATTTAACCTTATATCTTTTTTGTTCATCGTGCCATTTTGTCCCTCAGATGTTATTTTAGGGTTAGTTTTCTATCTCCCTACTATATATTTCTTTTGAAAGTTCCTTTGAAGTTGATATGTTGATTGTAAACTCTATCAGTTTTTGTTTGCTGGTAGATGTCTTTTTTTTTTTTTNTCTGCTTTATTCCATACTCCAAGGCCAAATTTGCCTATTACTCCAGGTGTTTCTTGACTTCCTACTTTTGCAATATTATGGTAATCCAAGCCTACGCCACAACCAATAACGCTGAAGAAGCTGAAGTTGAACGGTTCTATGAAGACCTACAAGACCTTTTAGAACTAACCCAAAAAAGATGTCCTTTTTGTTATAGGGGACTGGAGTGCCCTCTCTCAATTAGATTAAATTTCACTGCATTGGCCAAATCTTCTCTATCAATTATTGTTTGGGACTGTGATTATTTCCTATTGTCATAAAAGATGAACTTTCATTCCTTTTTTCATCCTTATTAATTTTAGTCTGCTTGAAGCAGAAAGCAAATCTATCTTCTTTAGCTTTGAATTTCTAGCAGCAATTCTACTAAAATTTTTATTTGCGCTATGAACTGCTTACCCAAGATTCTTAGATTTACTTAGCTAAGTTTCTTTAGGTTTTATAAAAGGCCTTTTTAGCTTTACTAAATAACTTTTTATTCTCTTACATAACAAAACTGTTTCTGAATTTGATATAAAATGAAACACTTTAATCATCAAGTCTTGCACCTGTGGGCCTGTTCTTTGTTGGAGTTATCCATCTACTCTTTACACTTTATTAGCTTCACTGATATTGTGTAATACTTGAGAAAAATGTAGACAAAATATCTAATTGTTGTCTCTTCTTTACTAAAACTCTCTTAACCAGAGATATTCGTATATTCTGTATAGTCGTCAAAGGAGAAATATTATGAAGCAATTTGTTTTAACATCAAGTTTAATTTATACCCTAGTATAAACTAAGTAAGTTGTAGCAGACATACAGCTGTCATTTTATTGGAATAGATATGATATGTCTAATGAAATAAGAACCTGACAGATCTACAGATTTTTAAATCTATTTACTTCCAAATAACTGGTTGGGAATATCATGTTCCATGCAGTGGTAGCTACTATTCTAATTATATTTTTAATTCAGTAGTCAACATGAAATCAAATGTCTACAGTATATTAACCCAGTGACAGCAAGAGAAAAGTTGCCTTGGAGGGTCATTCGATTAAATGGTGGGAGCCAAATAACGAATATAATACTTTAGGAAAAGAGATCAGGAAATCACCAGGAAAAGGTCAGTCAGAAAAGAAAAAACAGAGATTGAACTGAAAATGTACATGACACAACATCAGAGGTGAACACACACACACACACACACACACACGCACACACACACATGGGGTTATAGGGAACCTGAGAAATGAAGGCAGGAGTATAGTTTAGCAAGACCAGAAAAGTAGTTGGACAAACAACTTCTGAATAGACAGAAAGAGCAAATTACTATATGGCTGAAAGAAAATACAACTGTGTAAGTAAAAAAAGGGAGTAGCAAATATGCTAAAAATAGCAACCAGAGCAACACTATGAGAGAAATTGTCTTAGGCAGATACATCACTTGTCTGTTTTCTCACTTATTTCAATTGTGTCCTGCTTCATAAAGGCTTGCAGTCAGCTTTCAAAATCCATAGACAGGAATATCATTAGATAGGAATGAATGAAGGAAAATAATCAGGGTGAGAAGAAAAAGAAGCCACTGGTGGAGGCAGGGGTGGTGGCTAGTAAATAATAGGCAGGCACACAGTCCTATTTATATTCTCAAGAGCCAAAGTAAACAGGAAAACGCGATCTATTACAAGATTTCCAGGGGCCATAAGGAAAACGATCCAGATGCTCACCAGAAGCACACGGACTGAGACTTCTGTGAAATGTATCTTATGTGTTTTTAATCAAGAGAACAGACTGTGTGATGGAGGAGATGACACTTTCAATGTCATTTCTACAATAAATATGATATAAAATGCTGAGTGATGTTACCATAATTTCTCTCAGTTCACTCCAAATCATAGCTGCGTAAATATTTCAGAAGAAGCAATTATGCAAATGATTCAGATAAGCCACTCCCAGATGGTCTGGCTTATCCAGGAGCAAAATTTAGAATATCTAGAGAACCTCATATCCTTCAGATAATCCTCAATGAATATTTTCACAAGAAATAAATCATACATGAGAAAGTCTTTCATAACACAGTACTTGTTTACCCAGAGATAATTTGACAATTTCTGTCTAGATAATGCAGTCACTTAATTGCATGTTTTCTAAACTAAGCTACTCATGATTAAATAACTTCTACTTACCTTATTTTCTGCTGGTTCCCCCTTTTCTTCTCTGGGGAAAGTTATTCCATTTTATAAAATGTGAAAGGAATTATTCTTACAAATAGCTCCCTGGGTGGTGGTTTAGATTTTGTTTATAGGGTAATTCTGAAAATGCTATAAACTTAGAAATCGCCTTAGTCTTACTAAAATAAGTACCTGAATTGAACATTCCTAAATTCCAGCCCTTTATGTAAGTCTTCTTCCCCCCCCCCCACCTTCTTATAGGCGGAAAAGAGCATTGCTGACTTAAAGCAGCAGTATCATCTCATAGAGAATCTCCTAAGCTTTAGATTTTGACAGGAAAATTTAAATGAACTCTAGTGTATGAACAAAACAAAAATAACTTCAGGAAACCCACAAACATTTAAGTGCCTTAAAATGAAAAATGCCCCCCTTGGGGGTGGCTCACCCTAAGTGGACACACATACGAATTTCAGGACTTCCAACCACAGGTCTTAAATACTCTCTAACACGTGGTCTTAGCAGAGAGATACCTTACCTCAAATCAGCAGCTTTCCCCGTCTTGTTCACGCACATAACCTCTCTGGTCTGGTATCCAATCTGGATGTCCCAGTATTTGTTCTCTTGGCGGTTCTGCCTGTTTCTGTTTCTCTTCTTCTTGATCAGTTCTCGGGCCTCTGGGTCCTTTACCCGCTTCCCTCGGTCCTTGTCCCGCTCTTTACTCTTCCCCCGTCTCCTGGCCTGTCTCGCTTGTCTCGAGTGGGGCACCGAGCACGTGCTCCAGGGCCCCACCTGCAAGCTGTACATGCGCTCCTCGGCCTCGCAGGGGCCAGACTGGCACACCTGAAACTCCGTCAGGTTCGGGCACCCCGAGCCGCCGAACTGGGGGGGCGCCACCACGTGACGCGTCCGGTGCTGGAGCCCGCTGCCGCACGTCTTGGAGCATTCAGACCAGGCGGAAAACTCGGACACGATGCAGTCCTGGCGGCAGGGGATGAGGCAGGCCTGCTCCAGGAGCGGCTTGGGCTCGAAGTACTCGCAGATGATATCCTCCGCAGGGACGTCCTTCTCCTTCTCGATGCACGTAATCTCCCGCACCTGAATGCCTTCCTCTCCCTTCACGCACTCCAGGGGTTTCTCCAGGCTTTTTGAAATCACCGGCTGGCACTGATTCCACGGCCCCAGCCTCCAGTCGTACAACTCTTTGTGCCAGTCACAGACTTTGAAGCAGCTCTGCTGGTTGCTGGGTCTCTCGGCCGGCTTGCAGTTTGCGTGCAACGTTGTCCACCCTTCCACATGCGCACACCACACAGCTCGGGTCTGAATGCCTCCTGGGCCACATCCGTCTCCCATGCATCGGCCCCACGGACCTAAAAAAAAAACACGAGCGTTAACAGCGCTACTAGAATAAAAGCACAAATTACTTCCCGTTTCAGAAAGACACTTCAAAATCTAGAACGTGAACTTCCCTGAAGTGTGGTAAAGTAGGTCTCTTTACAGGGCTGTTGGAAAGTAATGATCTATACTATTCTCGTGGAAGGTGAACTGTGCCACAGAATTTATATAAGGTAACTGCTGGGACAGGTTAACTCTGAGTCCTTTTGGGATTACTAAAAACTTAATTTTATGCATTGTCTTGATGTAAGGTAGAACAGAACCCGTTGCTCATAAAGGTCACCAGAAACTGCTGCTACTGCTGCTACTAAGTTGCTTCAGTCATGTCCGACTCTGCACGACCCCATAGACGGAAGCCCACCAGGCTCCCCCGTCCCTGGTATTCTCCAGGCAAGAGTACTGGAGTGGGGTGCCATTGCCTTCTCCGCACCAGAAACTAGTCACAGTGAAAATCTGTTCCCTTGCCTTACATCCATCGCATTCATTTCACAAGCTGGCAAAGAAAATGACACTTTGTGAAGAACTCTGTCTCCTGCAGGCTTTTTTTTTCCTGAGCAATTAACTATTTTGTACAACGTGCTCTCTTTTCCCTCATTTTCCATTGCTCTGCCTCCTATGACCTCAAGAATCTATTAGTTGTACACATGTGTTCACAGAAGTGTTCTCTTTCTGGTAACCAAAGCTGGGGAGTGAAGAATCTTCTTCATGTTATAGCACAATCTGCCTTCAAGGTTACCAAAAAATTTTTTCTTTCTCATCTCTGCAGCAAAATGTACAAATGGACAAAAGAATAACTAAAAGACTTTTGTAATTTTCTGCATCTCAAAGGGTTACTGCACATTTTATCAATGTATTCATTTCTTAAGTATGAACTATGTGGTGACATTATGGAGCAATTTTATGGCATATTTAAGTCAGAGAATTTAATAAGAAATGTGGGCTCTTAACCTTAAAATCCTTCTTCTTATAGATTAAAACCAACTTATATTTGCATATATCATTTGTTTTTTAAAGACAGGATTCTCAGGGCTTTAACAGACAAATAGCAATTTATGTAATTGAGATTACAGTATTTTGGAATTTTAAAGAAATGTAAAAATCATACAACCACATTATTTTCAAAATCCATCCATGGCATCTGAGGAACTATTTGATATAGAATAGACCATTCAGGTATGACCTAAATAAAATTCCTTATGGCTATACAGTGGAAGTGAGAAATAGATGTAAGGGACTGGATCTGATAGACAGAATGCCTGATGAACTATGGACAGAGGTTCGTGACACTGTACAGGAGACAGGGAGCAAGACCATCTCCATGGAAAAGAAATGCAAAAAGCAAAATGGCTGTCTGAAGAGGCCTTACAAATAGCTGTGAAAAGTAGAGCAAAGAAAAAGCAAAGGAGAAAAGGAAACATATACCCATTTGAATGCAGAGTTCCAAACAACAAGCACAGAGAGATAAGAAAGTCTTCCTCAGTGATCAATGCAAAGAAATACAGGAAAACAACAGAATGGGAAAGACTAGAGATCTCCTCAAGAAAATTAGAGATACCAAAGGAACATTTCATGCAAAGATGGGCTCAATAAAGGACAGAAATGGTATGGACCTAACAGAAGCAGAAGATATTAAGAAGAGGTGGCAAGAATACACAGAACTATACAAAAAAGATCTTCATGACCCAGATAATCATGAAGGTATGATCACTCACACTAACCTAGAGCCAGACATCGTGGAATGTGAAGTCAAGTGGGCCCCCAGAAGCATCACTACAAACAAAGCTAGTGGAGGTGATGGAATTCCAGTGGAGCTCTTTCAAATCCTGAAAGATGATGCTGTGAAAGTGTTGCACTCAATATGCCAGCAAATTTGGAAAACTCAGCAGTGGCCACAGGATTGGAAAAGGTCAGCTTTCATTCCAATCCCAAAGAAAGGCAATGCCAAAGAATGCTCAAACTACCACACAATTGCACTTATCTCACATGCTAATAAAGTAATGCTCAAAATTCTCCAAGCCAGGCTACAACAATACGTGAACCGTGAACTTCCAGATGTTCAAGCTGGTTTTAGAAAAGGCAGAGGAACCAGAGATCAAATTGCCAACATCTGCTGGATCATGGAAAAAGCAAGAGAGTTCCAGAAAAACATCTATTTCTGCTTTATTGGCTATGCCAAAGCTTGTGTGGAGTACATCAAGACTGTATATTGTCACCCTGCTTATTTAATTTCTATGCAGAGTACATCATGAGAAACGCTGGACTGGAAGAAACACAAGCTGGAATCAAGATTGCCGGGAGAAATATCAATCACCTCAGATATGCAGATGACATCACCCTTATGGCAGAAAAAGAAGAACTAAAGAGCCTCTTGATGAAAGTAAAAGAGGAGATTGAAAAAGTTGGCTTAAATCTCAACATTCAAAAAACGAAGATCATGGCATCCAGTCCCATCACTTCAGATGATGAGGAGATGGGGAGACAGTGGAAACAGTGGCTGATTTTATTTTGGGGGGGGGCTCCAAAATCACTGTGGATGGTGACTGCAGCCATGAAATTAAAAGACACTTAATCCTTGGAAGGAAAGTTATGACCAACCTAGACAGCATATTAAGAAGCACAGACATTACTTTGCCGCTAAAGTCCGTCTAGTCAAGGTTTTTCCAGTGGTCATGTATGGATGTGAGAGTTGGACTATAAAGAAAGCTGAGCGCTGAAGAATTGATGCTTTTGAACTGTGGTGTTGGAGAAGACTCTTGAGAGTCCCTTGGACTACAAAGGAGATCCAACCAGTCCTTCTTAAGGATATCAGTCCTGGGTGTTCATTGGAGGGACTGATGAAGCTGAAACTCCAATACTTTGGCCACCTGATACGGAGAGCTGACTTATTTGGAAAGACCCTGATGCTGGGAAAGATTGAGGGAAGGAGGAGAAGGGGACGACAGAGGATGAGATGGTTGGATGGCATCACCGACTCAATGGATATGGGTTTGGGTGGACTCTGGGAGTTAGTGATGGACAGGGAGGCCTGGCGTGCTGCAATTCATGGGGTCACAAAGAGTCGGACCCAGCTGAGCAACTGAACTGAACTGAACTGACAGCATCTTCAATAGGTTATGTGGGAAGGGGACAGGCAGCATACAGGGTTGGACTCTCGGGTCACTCAGCCCCACCCCACTGTCCTCCTTCCTCATGGCTTCTTCCCTAAGAAAAGCTCCACTATTATCATTCATTTTTATGCGTGTTGAGATTATATATATATAGTTTGAGAAGAGGCTTCTGTCTGAAAAGTAAAAAACCAATAACTAGGCCAGCAGGTTCACTCTATGGATGAAGAAAACAAGTGCCAAGGAGAACTCACTTGCCAAGTTCACATCTTAAATGAATAAGTAAACCATCTTGGTTTTCAGATTCCAGTTCTGACTTTTACTTTTATGATTTATCCTAGATTTTAGAGCTTGAGACTTAAATACTCCTGTACAAAATTAATCTACAAAGAATGAGATATGAAGAATTTGCTTCTATTTAAATGTTTAATTTTTTTAACTAGGAAGATGTTTAGAACTTGGGAAGATGTTAACTTCATTACAAATGGAATAGTGGAGTTGTAAATAGAAAAGAGATTGACTGAAAATATTATGCTAACTAATCACAGTTGCACAAAAATAAGAATTTGATCTCTGGCATACCCATATCATTACTTTATGAACTTCATATGGATACATAATAAGTCATAAAGGGCTTAAAATACATTTATGGAAACAGTCCTCCCACAGTACTGATGTCAAAACTTTATGAGCCAAGAAGGTCAATGAATTTATTACATTTTTAAACACAGACTACCTGATAGTTTTTTAATATTATTTTCAACTTATCAAAGGAAAGTATGTATTTTGAAATCTGTTGATGCTAGCTTAGAAATTTTCTAAATAACCAGTTTGAGAATCAGAATTGGAGACTCTCTCAAAGGAACGTAGTGATATATATGTGTGTGTGTATATATATATATATAATTTTAGTTACTTACATACATCTTTGCTATCTACTCATTTTCTTTATTGTACCTGAACAACAATAATCTTTATTTCTCAACCTAAACACAGCACATAAAGACACATGTATGTTGGACCATCAAGTTATGAGTTCAGTTCAATTCAGTTTAGTCGCTCAGTCATGTCCAACTCTTTGCGACCCCATGAATCACAGCACACCAGGCCTCCCTGTCCATTACCAACTCCCGAAGTTAACTCAGACTCACATCCATCGAGTTGGTGATGCCATCAAGCCACATCATCCTCTGTCATCCCATTCTCCTCCTGCCCCCAATCCCTCCCAGCATCAGGGTCTTTTCCAATGAGTCAACTCTTCTCATGAGGTGGCCAGAATACTGGCATTTCAGCTTTAGCATCGGTCCTTCCAATGAATACCCAGGACTGATCTTCTTTACGATGGACTGTTTGGATCTCCTTGCAGTCCAAAGGATTCTCAAGAGTCTTCTCCAACACCACAGTTCAAAAGCATCAATTCTTCGGCACTCAGCTTTCTTCACAGTCCAACTCTCACATCCTTACATGACCACTGGAAAAACCATAGTTGTCAAAGCAATGCCTCTGCTTTTTAATATGCTATCTTAAAGGTTGCTCATAACTTTCCTTCCAAGGAGTAAGCGTCTTTTAATTTCATGGCTGCAATCACCATCTGCAGTGATTTGGGAGCCCCCCAAAATAAAGTCTGACACTGTTTTCCCATCTATTTGCCATGAAGTGATGGGACTAGACACGTGATCTTAGTTTTCTGAATGTTGAGCTTTAAGCCAACTTTTTCACTCCCTTCTTTCACTTTTATCACGAAGCTTTTTAGTTCCTCTTCACTTTCTGCCATAAGGGTGGTGTCATTTGCATATCTGAGGTTCTTGATGTTTCTCCCTGCAATCTTGATTCCAGCTTGTGGTTCCTCCAGTCCAGCGTTTCTCATGATGTACTCTGCATAGAAGTTAAATAAGCAGGGTGACAATATACAGCCTTGACGTACTCCTTTTTCTATTTGGAACCAGTCTGTTGCTCCATGTCCAGTTCTAACTGTTGCTTCCTGACCTGCAGATAGGTTTCTCAAGAGGCAGGTCAGGTGGCCTGGTATTCCCATCTCTTTCCGAATTTTCCACAGTTTATTGTGATCCACACAGTCGAAATGAGTTATATACCATTAAATCTAAATTTCAAAATGTAAAAGTCTTGAAGTAACTCAAAGTATAAAACCCAGGTATAATTCAGGAGAACTTCTTAATAATTCATTGTTTCCTAATTCTTGATATAAATATGAAATTAGACTGAATAGACCAAATCAGATTAGGACTATTAAGAAGTTAGTCTTTTATCCTCCAAGTAAAAATAGAAGTTTTAGATTTGCCACTTAAGAATATTTAATTGTACTCCTTAGGTAGGTTGCACTACTACTAATGGGTATGCTTCAACTAATTGATGAAAATATTTTATTACAGACATCTGATTATACAAAATGTTAACTGGCTTTAAGTTTGTATGTGATTACTGAGTAAGCAAACACACATACTAAAAAACAAACCATCTGAACTTAGGAAGCAGAAATATACACTACTAGTTAACTATTAAGTTTGAAAGTTAGGATAAATAAAGCTAGGATAAATAAAGATGGGTGAAGCCCTGCATGTTTCTTGCATCATATTTACTACAATTTCAGTTAATTTACTAAATAATAGTTTGGCAATATTTGTTTATCACATTAGACTGGTTCTATGGCCCCTTAACAATGGAACTGTGTATATTTTTGTAAAATTTGGCTTTATCATATCTTTTTAATTTTCATGGCTGGCTTCTGAATGAATTTTCTCAATTACTTTGTTCAGGAAAGAGAGAATTTGTTTTGTAGATCTTTTTATTCATGGCATTAGTTACATGCTTAGGGCTTCCCAGGTGGCGCCAGTGGTAAAAAAAAAAAAAAAAACCACTTGCCAATGTAGGAGACTTAAGTGACATGGATTCAATTCCTGGGTTGGGAGAATCCCCTAGAGAAGGGCAAGGTGAACCATTGAAGTATTCTTGCCTGAAGAATCCTGTAGACAGAGGAGCCTGGCAATCTACAGTCCATAGCACTACAAAGAGTTGAACATGACTGAAATGACTTAGCATTACATGCTTAATATCAATGCCAGCAGGAAAAAAATTGAGTTCAAGGAAATATCTACACTATTTTATACATACTGATAAAAAATAGGAGAAGGCAATGGCACCCCACTCCAGTACTCTTGCCTGGAAAACCCCATGGATAGAGGAGCCTGGTAGGCTGCAGTCCATGCTAAGGGTCGGACATGCTCAAGTATTTCTAAAGTTTACTTAGATAACTAGAAAGAGCATATATTCTATATACAAATTCAATTTTCATTCCAGAAATATTATCATAGATTTCTATTAATCATTTAGTTATAGATATGGCACCCCACTCCAGTACTCTTGCCTGGAGAGTCCCAGGGACGGAGGAGCTTAGTAGGCTCCATGGGGTCNTTAGTGGGCTGCAGTCCATGGGGTTGCTAGGAGTTGGACATGACTGAGTGACTTCACTTTCAATTTTCACTTTCATGCATTGGAGAAGGAAATGGCAACCCACTCCAGTGTTCTTGCCTGGAGAGTCCCAGGGATGGGGGAGCCTGGTGGGCTGCTGTCTGTGGGGTCGAACAGAGTCTGACATGACTGAAGTGACTTTGCAGCAGCACAGCATGTTCACTACAGGACTATTTATAATAGCCAGAACCTGGAAGCGATCTAAATGTTCATCAACAGAGGAACAGTAAAGATGTGGTAATATATGCAATGGAATACTATTCAACTATAAAAAATGAATTAAGGCCACTTGCAACAACGTGATGGACCTAGAGATAGCCATGCTGAGTGAAGTAGGCCAGAAAGAGGAAGAAAAATATCATATGATATCACTTAAATGTGGTATCTAAAAAAAAAATAGTTCAAATGAACTTATTTACAAAACAGAAACAGAGTCACAGATATAGAAAACTTATGTTTACCAAGGGAGAAAGTGGGGGAAGGGATAAATTGAGAGATTGGGTTAGACATATGCNAGAGGAAGAAAAATATCATATGATATCACTTAAATGTGGTATCTAAAAAAAAAATAGTTCAAATGAACTTATTTACAAAACAGAAACAGAGTCACAGATATAGAAAACTTATGTTTACCAAGGGAGAAAGTGGGGGAAGGGATAAATTGAGAGATTGGGTTAGACATATGCACACTGCTGCTGCTGCTGCTAAGTCACTTCAGTCGTGTCCGACTCTGTGCGACCCCATAGACGGCAGCCCCCAAGGTTCCCCCATCCCTGGGACTCTCCAGGCAAGAACACTGGAGTGGGTTGCCATTTCCTTCTCCAATGCATGAAAAGCGAAAAGTGAAAGTGAAGTCGCTCAGTCGTGTCTGACTCTTAGCAAACCCATGGACTGCAGCCTATCAGGTTCCTCCATCCATGGGATTCTCCAGGCAAGAGTACTGGAGTAGGGTGCCATTGCCTTCAGGTAACTAATAAGGACCTATTGTATAGCACAGGGTACTCTGCTCAATATTCTGGAATGGCCTATAATGGGACAAGAATCTATAAAGAGTGGATACATGTGTGTGTATAATGGATTTATGGATTTACTTTGCTCTAAAGGAGAAACCAACAAAGCTGTAAAGCAACTATACTCCAGTAAAGATTAAAAAAAAAAAAAAAAAAAAGAAGTGAGAATCTTACGGAGATTGAGGAAAGAGGATTCTTATATCATGACAGAGAGTTTAAGCAATACTGTCACCTGCAGTAATATAAAGTAGAAAATACACCTTATGAACTCAGTAATCTAAGATTCCCAGTCAGAGTTTTGAGGGTGCCACCTGTTTTATTATTATTATTATTATTATTATTAGGATATATCTAATTGTCACTTCCTAGTCACCAAATCCAACTAGCAATGTCATGAATACAGTGGTATTCACTTCATGGGAAGTAAATGGGGAATTAATGGAAACAGTGGGAGACTTTATTTTGGGGGGCTCCAAATCACTGCAGATGGTGACTGCAGCCATGAAATTAAAAGACACTTGCTCCCTGGAAGAAAAGCTATGAGCAACCTAGACAGCATATTAAAAAGCAAAGACATTATTTTGCCAACAAAAGCCCATCTAGTCAAAGCCATGGTTTTTCCAGCAGTCATGTATGGATGTGAGAGTTGGACTATAACGAAAGTTGAGCACTGAAGAATTGTTGCTTTTGAACTATGGTACTGGAGACAACCCTTGAGAGTCCCTTGGACAGCAAGGAGATACAACCAGTCTATCCTAAAGGAAATCAGTCCTGAATATTCATTGGAAGGACTGATGTTGAAGCTGAAATTCCAATACTTTGGCCATCTGATGCAAAGAACTGACTCATTGGAAAAGACCCTGATGCTGGGAAAGATTGAAGGAAGGAGGAGAAGGGGATGAGAGAGGATGAGATGGTTGGATGGCATCACCAACTCAATGGAGACGAGTTTGAGTAAGGTCCAGGAGTTGGTGATGGACAAGGAAGCCTAGCGTCACAAAGAGTCAGACATGACTGAGTGACTGAACTAAACTGAGTAGGATTTTCTTTTTGACAAATGCATAAATGTTGTCTCCAGGATGAGGGAGTGATTGTGTCTGCTGTATAGACTCAAGTAAAAGCAAAGATCTTTTGATTCATTTTACTAATGAGAATTGAGGAAAACACCTTTTTTAGATCAGTATCTGACTACCAAGGTCCTGTTGATTTGTTGTAGTTTAAATACCACATCTCTCATACCATCTGCAAATGGGCCTAAAATGTGGTTAAGTTTACAGCAAATTGCTGTCATCTTCTATAATCCATTCAGTTCTACCTTTTTTTAGAAACACAACCGACCAATTAGACAGAAATATGATGTAGACCATGTCTCCAGTGTCTTTTGAATGTTTAATGTGGTACTAATTCCTCCAAGGATGTTAGATAACATAAAATGCTTCACTTCCTACCTACAGTTCATCTCAATCTTTCAGATAGTCAGCAGTCTTAATAACTCTCAGTAGTAAGCTACTGTATGTCAGCCTAGCAGGTGATATCACAAAGCAGGTGATATTTTGATATCACAAAATAAATACTCTTTTGCCTCTTTTACCAATTGATCAAGAATGATCCCATGATTGGTAACTCTCTCCCAATGTCAAGTTGTTTATGAGTGAGTGCCAAGTGGGTTTCTACATGCATTCTCAGAGAAGCTCTGGGAAATCAGGCTGCTCAGCTGTTGGTGAGTTGAAGTCACACAAATCTAGTTAAAGTTGTGCACGATTTGAAGTCACAGGAGTAACTAAAGGTGGCGGTGGAGCCATGAGGATTTCAGATGGCATATAAGCGGCATCTCATGCTTAGCAAATGATGGGGATTTTTTTTGGCTGTGGTGTTGTTTTTCTTCTAAAAGTGCCAAATGAAAAACATCTGTCTAAGAACAATATACCTTCAGGACAAAATTGCTGAAGGCTGAAGAAACCTGAACTTTTATCATGTTTATTCATTCAATAAATATTTAGTGTTTAGTGGGCCTACAATGTGCTAGCTGCTGTGAGAGGCCAGAAAACAGATATTCATTAAGAAAGCACTACAAAAGGTGGAAACAGCAGAAAAGGAAGAGCAAAGAAAATATGGTATATAAATAGAATGGAATAGTATTCACCCTTAAAAAAGAATGAAATTGTGATATGTGCTACAAAATATATGAGCCTTGAAAACAGCCTAAGTGAGGTAGGTCAGACATAAAAGACAAATGTTGTATGACTTCACTTATGTGAGGCACTGGGGTGGCCAAATTATGTTACCAGAGAGTAAAGGAAGAAGCGAATGGGGAATTATTGTTTGATGCGTGCAGATGCGTGCATTCTCTTTGGGATAAGGAAAATGTGGGGATGGTCACTGGTGGTAATTGCATAACAATATGAATATACTTAGGATCACTGAACTGTTCAATTGAAAATGGCAAAATGGCAAATTTTATATTATGTAAATTTTGCCTCAAAAAAATAAAATGTTACAACAAACTTCAGCCCACAGTTTTTATATTCAATCTATAATCTTATGAAACTTCAAGACACTTCTGGATATAGCAGCATAGTGTCAAGGTTCTAGGAAGTTGCTGTCCAGTTCAAA
This sequence comes from Neotragus moschatus, assembly GCA_006410615.1. Classification (NCBI taxonomy): domain Eukaryota; kingdom Metazoa; phylum Chordata; class Mammalia; order Artiodactyla; family Bovidae; genus Neotragus; species Neotragus moschatus. Next base: position 46,276 of record SJYA01000634.1, on the reverse strand, counting down.
GCACTGGAGAATTATTAAATTCCTTGGGCCTAGAGGCAATTTATTTGAAACCTTCAAGCAAAAAGGGAAGAGGCAATTTCAGATTGAATAGACTTTTCCTTGTTTTATTAAACACTGAAGAAAGATAGTAGTTCAGAAACGCCACCATTATTATCTTAGGTCTAGTGCCTAGCATATTAAATACATAGCTATCATTAAAATATATTTCACATTCTTTTGATGATGTTACACTATTAACTACATACAATAATTATAATACAGTTTTAGCCATTCATGTGAGATTATGGATATGATCTTCATAAAATGTGAAGATCAAAATGAATGGAAATAATAACCTTTTGGCAACAGAGCTATTTTCATTATTCATCTAGAAACATTTTATTCTTTGATTAGTTAGGATATGTTTTGCCCCTACTTTCATTAACAAATACATGCATGCCTGTTACTTTTTTGAAAAGCATATTTTAGGTTTACTTTACAGTTTACTCTTCTTCTGCATATAATAAACCACTCTAGGAAAACAAGACCAAAGTAGATTTTCCCCCCAATATGATATAGCAATTAATAAGGCTCACACACAATAAGTGTTCATTTCTTTCTCTTGTTCACTGGGGTAGGACTACATTATAAGCAATTATTAAGGATAACAATAAATTCAGTTTTTATCTTCTTACTTAAAATGTTATACATTTAGGAGACTGGGAAGTATGACTTTTTAAGAGAGATTTGAAGCTTTCCTTCATGGTTACCTTTTAATCAATGTCCATATGCATTGCTGTATATTTTCATAATTTCCACATAATTGCCATTGCACTAAATGCTGTAATTAAGAAAAGTAAGCAATTCAGGTACCTGAAACATCAGATTTTTGCTACCAGAATATTTCCTCTGAAGCCAAGCTAATCTTTCCAAACTCTATATAACCAATGAACTTGAGCTTATAGTTTAGGGCAGTAATTTGCAATATTAGTGACTTGGAAATGTCTAGTAGACCTTCTATTATTATTTCCATAATGGATAAAGTCAAGTGAATTTATAAAGTTAAGCATGAGTCCAAAATTATAAGATGCAATGAAAAATAATCAGTATGTAATTAAAGATTTGAATGTAAAAGCTTCAGTTTCCCAAAAAAGAAATGAAGAATATCTTGATTTTTTAGAAGGATCTTCCCAACTCTGACAATAAAATATTATCCATAAACATGCACAAATTTCTCAAGAATTAGCGTAAATCAGTATTTTTCACATAATAATTTCATTTTGTAAAATACAGCACATGTAAGACAGCCCCAAATTAAGTTATAAAGCAGAGCCATAACAGGATTTGATCAATGTTGAGTATTTCTAATTATTTAACAGCTCAGATAGTAAAGCATCCGTCTGCAATGCAGGAGAGCCAGGGTCAAACCCTGGGTTTGGAAGATCCCTTGGAGAAGGAAATGGCAACACATTCCAGTATTCTTGCCTGGAGAATTCCAAGGAAAGAGGAGCCTGGCAGGCTCCAGTCCATGAGGTCACAAAGAGTTGGACACTATTGAGCAATTAACACACACACAATCCATCTCCTTTCTTAAAAAAAATCAGATATTCAGTTTTATTTTCAAAGAAATATGACCAATAAGGCAGTGTTGAAGATGCATATAGTTCCATTAATTGGTTTTTAATAACTGTGAACATTATATCTTTAGGAAGTGTTAATTTTACCCTAAAACATTAAGATCTTATTCAGAATTAGGGAGTCAGAAATAAACATCCATTCTCTGATTTTTGTTTCTATGCACATTTTTGTGTTTGGGTATACATTTCTCCTTGATTATTAAATTTCCATGGCTGACAAATGCCATAAGTATTAAATAACTATAATTTTAAAATCTATTACATTAATACCAGTGTATCAAGCCAATAAGACACATCATTAGTCTTCTTGAAGACACATGTAGCCGTGATACTTCTTTTGCTTGATTAAAAATCACAGTAAGGATGCATTTAAAAATACATATATCAATTGAAATTAACTCAGGGCATAATTTCCCATGGCTTCACTGATTAATTGGTTCCAAGAGGATGACAGTGAATCAACTAAGGCAGATGGTTAGGTGAGGAGTAGGAGAGCCGACAGCTGCACACTCATGGAAATCGTAAAATTTAGAACTGAGGACACCGCGGTGATAAACGGTGCAGCATTTTGTGGCCAGGGATCTTCAAACCATCAGTAGTGAAGTGCAGCTTACACAGGTATCATCCAAGCCTGGGTCAGAACCCAGGTGTCCTGACTTCCCAGCTCACATTCCCTGACTTTCTACTCTCACACTCTACCATGGGAGACTTCATCTCAGAGGAACAGCTCACAGTGGGACTCTATTTCTTCAACTCTATTTAGTAAATTATCAAAGTGACTTCAGGCTTCAAAAATAATTCATTAATTTACAAACAAAAAGTATCATTATCTTGGAATCTGTGGCTTGGAAGGATCCAAGGAGATCCTGTAATATAATCTTTTTTTTAGTTCTTTTAGCCTCAGGTGGAATACTTCTGGCGACAAGAGCTCATTGTTAGCTCATTGTTCACTCATTCTGCTGGTAGAGAGCTTTATTTATTAGAGATTTCTTCCCAATATTTCTATAAAATAATCTTTCTAAGAATTCTAAACTAAACTCTCCCTGATGACTTTCCAAATATTCTAAGACTCCAAACTAAATACTAATCTGCTTGCTTCCCCCCGCTCCCCCGCCCCACCTCATTCCTAATAAGACATCTGGTCTGATCACTAGGCTTGTAGCTTTTTGGTGGCATTGTTAGATTGTGCAGTAATACGACAGAGCAATCTGGAAAATGGTAAAGAAAATAAAACAGACTAGACAAATAAAATATCTGACAACATCCACATATCTTTTACTCTAATTGAGATAAAAAATAATAACCTCATATCCATTTCAACATGATGAGTCTTAACCAAGCCTCTTAACTCTGCAAACTCATCTCACACATGGTCTGTCAACATTTAGACTTTTTCAGTTTATACTATGCTATGTAATGAATTTACCTACTATGGCTATTCCTTTGGTAATTGCTTGGCTAACTCAGCCCCATTAGGACAGATGCACATATTGAAACTCCTGTCCCTGAACACCTATTTATTCAGTGAGGCCTTACCCAGAGGCCGACTTAAGGAACTAGAGGTACGTTTTACCTCTGAGCTCTTCCAGATTCCTTGATCAGCAACCCTGATCCAGGTTCTTGAGGTGCCATGCATGCAGTTATGGATGAGAGGTTACCCTCAGAAGGCTGTAATTCCCCTGCATTGCCCAGAACTGGTCACTGTAAACCATTTAGTTTACATTTGAAGGTTAATGTTCATAATATATGTCTGCATGCTTTGATATGGTGTACATATAATGCCACAAAGAAATAAAGACTATTTACAAGGCAAACACTTCACACATCTATCTGCATCAATTTAGTATGCTTTCGGTGGAAAAAAATAAGGATTATTTAAATCAAAACTACACTCATAAATGAAATTCTCATAGGAAGCAATTCCAGTGCTAAAAATGTTCTGAGCATTCTATACTGAATGCTCATTATTTGCTAGAGTACAAAGGTCACAGGGGCTCACAGATCACAGATGGTCTCCAGGCTAAATAGGACACACCAGCAGGAGAGAGGAAACTTGCATTTGGATTAGACTGTGTTCCTCCTTACCAGCGTTTAATCTTAAAGTTTTAAAATTTTAGTTTTCTGTGGTAGGAGCACTTATCATGAGATACACACTCAAAGTTTTAAGCGTACATTATCGACTATAGGTATAACGTTGTATAGCAAATCATTAGAACTTTTTAAAATGTGCCCATGGATTAATATTCCACCCCCCCCCAGCCTCTGCAAACCAGCATTTTTACACTCTGCTTCTACGAGTTTAACTATTTTAGACAAGTCCATTGTGAATCACATTTTGTTTATTCATTCATATATTGATGGATATTCAAAATTTTTCTTTCACATTGAAGTCATTATTGGAAAATTCAAAATAGTTTTTAATGTAGAAAAAACATAAATGAACATTATTATCTTCTTTTTAAAATATGACGGAGAAAAAAGAATCAACTACTGACTTTTTATAACAAATTCTGAAGTAAGTGCAATGTGACACAATTGTTAAAACGACCATGCAATAAATTAATGTAATCTGCTGGTATTATTTCAAAGAGTGGGGCTGTGGAGACACACATGTTAGCAAAATAGCCTTAATGACATGCTTTAGATCACAGTTCCTTGTCATATACCATAAGTTAACACTGAATTCTTTTGAATACTAGAGTGAGTTTTATTATTACAGTCGGAGAGGAAAATGAGTTCACCGGGGGCCTAAAGAAGGATATTCTACTCCTATTGGGGAACACAAAGTTTGACGGAAACACTGATATTTCAGTTGGAGAGATAGAAATGGCAATCACAGGGCATAAGGTTGGACAGATACTAGTGTGGGAGAAGAGAGTGCCAGGAATAGGGGACAGCATGAACAAAACCAGGAAATGAAGACTGTATAAATAAATAAGCACATAGGACATGGGTCTGAAAAGGAAGGGGAGCTTGGGGCCAGGTTGGGAAGTCACGGGCAACTTTTCCATAAGTGTATCCTAGCTTAATATAGCTTACAAAACTTTACTACAGGTATTAATAAATCTCAACTTCCTTTCAAAGATATGCTTTAATTGCGTGGATTTCTTACATCATCTGTTTCACATGTCCTGATCTATTGTTATACTGCTGCTAAGTCGCTTCAGTCGTGTCCGACTCTGCAACCCCACAGACCAAACGGCAGCCCACCAGGCTCCCCGTCCCTGGGATTCTCCAGGCAAGAACACTGGAGTGGGTTGCCATTTCCTTCTCCGATGCATGAAAGTGCAAACTGAAAGTGAAGTGGCTCAGTCGTGTCCGACTCCACGCTACCCCATGGACTGCAGCCCACCAGGCTCCTCCGTCCATGGGATCTTCCAGGCAAGAGTACTGGAGTGGGGCGCCATCCTCTTCTCCATTGTTACATTATGTACTATTTTACTTACAAAGCATTTTGCCTATGTAAAACTATTTCTCCAATAAGATTTTAAACTACTCAAGGACAGGAGCTACATCATGTTACTTTTGTGAGTGTGCTCAGTCGTGTTTGACTCTGCGACCCTGTAGAGTTCAGCCTGCCAGGCTCCTTTGTCCATGGAATGTTCCAGGAAAGAAATACTGAAATGGGCTGCCATTTCTTCCCCTAAGGATCTTCTCGACCCAGGGATCAAACTTGCGTCTCCTGCATTGGTAGCTGAATTTTTTTTTCCCTACCATTGAGCCACCTAGGAAGCCCTCTGGTTTTGTAGTTCCCACTATAACGCAAGACTGCCAATAAAAACTGATACGAAAGCTTTTTTCAGCACACATTTACTTAAGACATAACTGGGTTTCCTCCTTAATATATACTTGGTGAGATGTAAGAGCTAGCAGACGATGGCTGTTTCTAGAAATCCTCGAAGGAAAAGATTCTGAATTAAAATAAATAGTTTGACATCCTGTGTGAATTATCAAGAGGCTAGAAAATAGACTACCCTGACTATGGAGGTCAAGGTTATATTACACTCAGAAAGTGACAGTAATGAAAGTCAAGCACTAGATGGGAGAGCCACCCTGCCGGCATCAACAGGGGACCTGCAGTCTGTGATTTCAACATCAAAAATGCATTAATTGCAGGGCTAATAGGTGAGTAAAATAAACATAGCTTAAGAAAATTTGTGCCCAAAAGCTAACTCAAGCCTCAAGGACATTAGACAGTTAAATTGTAAAAGCATGACTGTTTCTTTTTAAGAAAGAGCCACCCATGATTGTTGAAAATGAGATTTTACTCAGTAAACTTTACCATTATTAACCTTCTGCCTTCTTTTCTATTTTTTTCCCTGAGACTGCCACCAGAAAGGTGCATGTTTATCATGTGTATTTTAGTTTAGTCTTATTTGTCACTTGCTAATATGCTTGTGAAGATAAGGACAAGAAGTGATGGAATTCAAATTACTTTCTTCATATACACTTGCTTTCATCCTGATGGTGTTAATAGTTGACTCATTATTTCAGTGGCATTTTCTTCAGTGTCAGGAGATCTCTCTGAGGATCTGTTACATTTTCATAACTGCTGTCTTCCCCAAGCATTCTGATTTCTCAATGTGACAAACACTACCCCTTAGATTTGAGAGTCACAGTTCTCCCAGGAAATATCCATCTTGTAGAGGTTTTTTTAAAACTCATTTTGCCAATGGCTGAATTTTTTTAACTTTACGTGAGCAGTTTTCAGAATTTTATGCCATAAAAATGGAATTGTTATTTGATATCTTACAGTTTCCAGGACATAAGGAATTATACTGGTGAGGGAATTCCTTTATCTCTGACTTCTCTGTAGCTTCTGAAAAACAGGATAATTTTTGCTTGTTTTGAAAAGAAAATGAGCACATGTAAGGAGCACTGGAAACTATTTTAAGATTCTCAGCAGAGTTCCATAAAATGCTAGATGCCTAAGAGGATGAGTGAAAAAAAATGGGAATTTGATCAAGAAAAGGTATATTTCTTAGGACTTCAACTGCACTTTTTGAAAGTATTCCAAAGGAAAAATATTTGACATATTTGGGGTTTTGAATTTACTCAAATTGAAAAACAATAACAACAGAAAATGTGTCTTTCATTTACTGCTAGCTCTTCTGGTTTGGTTTCCCTGGTGGCTCAGACAGGATAGAACCTGCCTGCAATGCGAGAGACCTGAGTTCACTCCCTGAGTCGGGAAGATCCCCTGGAGAAGAGAATGGCTACCCACTCCAGATTCTTTCATGGAGAATTGCATGGCAGAGGAGCCTGGCAGGCTGGAGTCCACATGGCCGGCAAAGAGTCGAGCATAACTCAGTGACTGACACTTTGACTTTTCTTCTGGTCATTACCCATTTGTTGTTGATTCCCTTACTGTGAAAATGACTGGATATGAGTAACTTAGATCCCATTTATTACAGCAGCTATCCATTACATTAGAGGGGCTTATAATGTGCTTAAAGGCACTAATGCAACCTACACTCACACCTGGAATTCTAAAAGTCCACTTGGCACACCTCTAACTGTTCTCTTTTTTATTTTTCTACCCCCAATGCTTTAGAAAATGCATATCACATTAATTGCTACTATATGAATACTTGTATAATGAATACATACTAATGAATAAAATTTCAGCTGCCTAATTAGAAAGATTTATCACTATTTATACTTTAGTGAGGAGAAACTTATCCTAATGAGCACAACATCTTAATTCAGTTAAAATACAAACTTTCACATAAGTCATATTTAAGAGTCTAGACCCTTTCTACTTAGAGTATGTGACCGAGGATACAGAAATATCAGTAATGGCTAGGTTTAGTTCAGTCGCTCAGTCGTGTTCGACTCTGCAACTCCTGCACGCCAGGCCTCCCTGTCCATCACTAACTCCCAGAGTCCACCCAAACCCATGTCCATCGAGTCGGTGATGCCATTGAACCATCTCATCCTCTACTGTCCCCTTCTCCTCCTGCCCTCAATCTTTCCTAGCATCAGAGTCTTTTCCAATGAGTCAGCTCTTTGCATCAGGTGGCTCAAGTATTGGAGTTTCAGCTTCAAGATTAGTCCTTCCAATGAACACCCAGGACTGATCTCCTTTAGGATGGACTGGTTGGATCTCCTTGCAGTCCAAGGGACTCTCAAGAGTCTTCTCCAAGACCATAGTTCAAAAGGATCAATTCTTCAGCACTGAGGTTTCTTTATAGAACAACTCTCACATCCATACATGACCACTGAAAAAAACATAGCCTTGACTAGACGGACCTTTGTTGACAAAGTAATGTCTCTGCTTTTTAATATGCTGTCTAAGCTGGTCATAACTTTCCTTCCAAGGAGTAAGCATCTTTTAATTTCATGGTTGCAGTCACCATCTGCAGTGATTTTACATTAATAGTACATAATAAAAACATATGAATAAAAATAATAACGTTGAACTCTTGACAAAAGAAGCTAAATCTCTACCTGGTAATATACACCAAAATAAATTACCTATTCATAGAAGAGTTCAGTATAAAAATAAGAAAACCATTATAAACAGAATTGAGAAAAATATGTGCAAATTGTTGAAACAAAGAAATACATCTTCTGTCACTGACTTTTACGTACTTGCTTCTGTCTGACCAATCTTTCCAATGAGAACAATTAGAAAAGCTAATTTAAAAAACAAATCTGTTCAATGTCATCAGAAAAATATGAATGCAGCAAGAGCCTGAGGGACTAATACCCCAGACAAAAATGAAGTGCAGAATAGGTAGTTGGAGATTTGTCTCAACTTGAGGCATTTTCCATTTCTTAGACTATGGCCAAAAAGTGAAGAAGATTAGAACTTTTAGTAGTTTTATGGACCTGGGAAGAAAATGTTATATCCAGGGTTGACCAGGAAGAAAAAAAAACCCAAAAAACCCTAGCTGTCAGTTATAATTTCTAAAGGCTATACTTGTGGATAAAGGAAAAAAATAAGCTTTTAAGAAGGTTGAAATTCAGTTTCTAACCAGCTGAATTTCAAGCTAGATTAAGGTGATATTTTCATAGCCTAATACCAGAGACACACGAAGATCCTATCTGGAAGACTGCATCAAATATAGAGTCCCCACCCCCACACATAAAAAAAAATTTAAAGAATTGCAATGGCGGGGGTTCAGCCAAAAATTGCTTTGGATATCAAAATATAGGAGATCTGTATTATCAAGGTTATCAGGCCTTCATGTTTAAGTAACTACAATGAATATTTTTCAGAATGTGGAAAAATATCTGCAGAGAGCAGAAATCTATTTTCAAAGCAATCAAATACAAAATGTAGGAGTGAAAAATGTAACAATCTAATTAAAACGGAGAAGGCGATGGCACCCCACTCCAGTACTCTTGACTGGAAAATCCCATGGACGGAGGAGCCTGGTAGGCTGCAGTCCACGGAATCTCAAACAGTCGGACACAAATGAGCAACTTCCCTTTCACTCTTCACTTTCATGCATTGGAGAAGGAAATGGCAGCCCACTCCAGTATTCTTGCCTGGAGAATCCCAGGGACGGGGGAGCCTGGTGGGCTGCCATCTATGGGGTCTCATAGAGTCGGACATGACTGAAGTGACTTAGCAGCAGCAGCAATTAAAACTTAACAGAGATTTAGCAGCAAGAGGATTGATGAGATAGAAGATATTCAATTAAAATGTCTAAAGTGATGCAAAGATCAAAAAAAAAGTAAGAACATATGGGACATGAAAAAATCTTTAAAATTCAAACAAGTTAACAGGAGAAAAAACATCCAAGAATAAATCCTTCAGGAAGTAATAAAGACTGAAAAGCTAGATCCAGGTGAGTGTTTACAATAGAACATGGGGTAAACAGAGGCAAAGAGTTTTAAGGTCATTAAATTTTCTGGGATTAGAGAGAACTACTAAACTAGAGTTGAGGTTTAATGAATACAAAGTTAAGCCACTGAAAAAATATCCAAACAATATATACTTAATGAGCTGTCAGAAAAGAAATAGTGATAGTAAAAATAATTAGTAAAATAAAGGAGAGAAAAATATAAGCAGAAGAAATTGAAAAATGGAAAAACAATAAGATAGTATATGTATATTAAATAAACATTCTCAGTAAAATCAAAGGTGGTCAGACTGGATATAAACCTGAAGCACAACTCTTGTTTTTAAGAGTAATACCTAAGATATAAGGAAATTGAGTTATAGTCAAAAGATGAAGCAAATGCAAACACTAACCAAAAGAAAGCTGGAACAGATATATTAATGCCAGACAAAGTGTTTTAAGAAAAGACACAAAGATAGTTAAGAATAATAAGATACTGATCTACCAGAATAATAAAATATTTCCATGTACCTAAGTCACATCCAGCCTCAAAACATATAAAGCTAAAATTGATAGAATTAGGAGAAACAGACAAATGTCAAGACATTAGCAAACATCTCTCATTTAACTGATAGAAGAATTATAGACAACACCACTAGCAATTCAGATTTGAACAACATGATTAACAAAACTCAACATAATTGATATATATATAACTGTGCATCCAGAGCTGTACAATAAATACATTCTTTTGAATATATACAAAACAAGAGCTAAGATTGACCACATGCAGATTTCGAAGCAAATCTCAACAAATTTCAAGGGATTAATATCAAATAGAGTATATTCTCTGACCACAGTGGAATTAAGCTATAAATCAGTAACTAAAAGATAAACAGAATTTCCTTGAGTGCTTGAAAATTAGCAATGTGTATTTAAATATGAATCAAATAAGGAATCAAAACATATATTAAAAACTATTTCATGGCAGATGAGAATAAAAATGTGATGTCAAAGTTTGTGAGATAAAGCTAAACTAATTCTTAGAGAAAATTTTATAATTGGAAATGCTTAAATTAAAAGTACTTAAAACAACTGTAGAAAGTATGATCTAAGTACTAACCTGTAGAAATGAGAAAAGAATGAAGTAGCAAAGGTCTATCTAGTTAAAGCTATGGTTTTTCCAGTAGTCATGTATGGATGTGAGAGTTGGACTATAAAGAAAGCTGAGCACTGAAGAATTGATGCTTTTGAACTGTGGTGTTGCAGAAGACTCTTGAGGGTCCCATGGACTGCAAGTAGATCCAACCAGTCTATCCTAAAGGAAATCAGTACTGGGTGTCCATTGGAAGGACTGATGTTGAAGCTGAGACTCCAATACTTTGGGCACCTGATGAAAAGAGCTGACTCATTGGAAAACGCAAGAGGAGAAGGGAACGACAGAGGATGAGGTGGCTGGATGGCATCACTGACTCAATGGATGTGAGTCTGAGTGAACTCTGGAAGTTGGTGATGGACAGGGAGGCCTGGCGTGTTGTGGTTCATGGGGTCGCAGAGAGTCGGACACGACTGAACTGAACTGAACTGAATTCCTAGAAACACACAAAATGTATCACAACTGACCTTAAGATATATATATAATAAAATACATGAATAAAAATAAATAACATTAAATTCAAGAGAATTTAAATGACAAGAAAACTTGAGAAGAGACTCAAAATTTTTTCTAATATAAGGTAAAGAAATTAGCTAAGACAATAGACTTTTTGAGTCATAGTAGTTTGAAGTACCTCAAAGCATATATTATCCCTATTTATAACAAAATACAATCTGTGGCAATTAGAAGAACTGAGTGCTAAAAGTACACATGGTATCAATTTAATTTGTGTTTGTGTAGATGTTTGTCTTATATTTCTTTTGTATTACTTAATCTCTGTCAGCATCTGTTTCCTCATTTTTATATAGAGGACAGTAAGAAGACACAACTCATTGGGATGCTATGAGTATTAATTTCATCACTTAGCATTATTATTACTGAGAAGTAAAAACCTAGAGATCAGAAATTATATTTGTCTAAGTTTCAGAGACATATTTGGACATTTTGGTTACTCAGCAAAGAGTAGCAAACTCCCACTGAACATGACGCCTGGTTGCATATGGCTATCAATGTACCTTTTAAACACCTTTGCACATAGAAACATAAAAGAGATACACGCTTTCTGATGCACTTAAATTACCACCAAGGATAGAAGAGCAGAACAGACTCTTTAGTACATGATGGTAACCTTTAAAGGGCTTTTTCTAACTTCTAAATATTGTACCCTTAATAGCATTTACTAAGATCCCAGTTTTCCTCAGGAACAATCCTTCCCTTTAGACTCTACCCATGGATCACCTTGACGGCCCTTTATCTCTGACACATTTTTGTTTTTCTTATCTCCTCTCTCAAGGGTTGAATAGAATCAATAAGAGTGTCACTTTCTAATAAGATAGATGCAAATCAAAGAAAAGGAAAAGGGTGACTTAGGCATCAAATGGACGGGTCTATTAATTGTAGCAGAATTTCACAATTCAGGAGCCATCAATACTGATCCACAGGTGAAGTAGCATCAAAGGCTTTGTCTGTGATGTCAGGCAGAGTTTACTTGACTGCTCCTTGATGCCTAAGCACGTTTAGATTTCAAACAAAAGGAGGGAAAAATCCCCAGTTGTCTCTGCATACATAAGATGATGCAACAAAGCTTCTTTCTAAGGAGGAAATGTGAATAGTGGAAGGGCCAAGCCTCTGAACTAGTTATTATGCTATGATGCCAATTTCCACTGAAATTGTTCCTGCCCATTAATGTTAATTACCAATAATTTTCAGACCCTGCCAGCTAGAACAGCTTTGCAGGCATATAAATTCAGTAAATATGGTATGACGAGAACCAGTAAGTGCTAAGGTTGAGACCTAAAACCTCAGAGGAAAGTAAGGCAAATGTGAGTTGGGTTTCTATTGTGTCCTCAATTGAACCTTTCTTGGTCAGCTACACATATCCCACATTTAAAAGCTGTTCTCATCTCTTTTCAACAAAACTTTCTGTAATGTGACCATTACACTCCCCCTCTTCAAAATATTGGGATGTAGGGGTTTGGAGACCTCAACTCCTTTTGTAATCTCTAGCTGTTTGCAGATAAAACTCCCTGTGTATAGGGAATTTTACTTTACTAGAGTGCAAGGTCCAGTAAATTGGATAATGGGGTCCAATTTAAAAAAGCAGTCTCAAGAGTCTTAAAGACAAGCAACCCACTTCAGACACTTTTTAGCTGCAGGAACAGATCCAGGTTTTCTGGGATCTGAAGCTTGTACAATTTGGGAACCCTTGCTAAAGAAAAAGAATACAAAATTACAGGCACAAAATTAACCCCAAGAGTAAATTTTTATACAGAATGAGAAAGCAGACAACAAATGTTAAAAATTACTTGACTATCTAGGGCTTTAGGAGGTCTTTTGCAACTGAAAGGCTTTATTCTCTTCAAAGTAAACCCACCTCCAATTAGCCAGCTAAGATGACCAGGTTATTTACCACACTGACTCTTAATTAATTATTTGGACCTGAAAAGGCTACAAGGAATGAGTGAAAAAACAAAACAAAACAAAACACACACACTTAGAAATTATCCTGGGTAGTTCCTGTGGGTGTTCAAATGGATAGCAGGAAATAATTAATATTATAATTTATATTCTGCCTATTACATACTGCTTATCACAGCAACTAGTATATATTAGAGATCAAACAATTATATTAAATATTATTTTTATGGTTATTATCAAGGAATACATAGTGCATTTGACTGCCCAGTAGATCAGTTCAGTTCAGTTCAGTCGCTCAGTTGTGTCCGACTCTGCAACCCCATGAATCGCAGCACGCCAGGCCTCCCTGTCCATCACCATCTCCCGGAGTTCACTCAGACTCACACCCATCGAGTCAGTGATGCCATCCAGCCACATCATCCTCGGTTGTCCCCTTCTCCTCCTGCCCGCAATCCCTCCCAGCATCAGAGTCTTTTCCAATAAGTCAACTCTTCGCATGAGGTGGCCAAAGTACTGGAGCTTCAGCTTCAGCATCATTCCTTCCAAAGAAATCCCAGGGCTGATCTCCTTCAGAATGGACTGGTTGTGATGAAACTTTACTCATTTAAATATTACACTAATCTATAGTGCAACGTTCTGCTAAAAATACTTAAAGTTATATTTTACAAAGTATTTCAAAAAGAACATAAAATAAAGTTTTCTTTTCAAAACTATGAAAAATGACACTATTTTATAAGGAGGAATTAGCTAACAATTCAGGAAAAGGAAAAATTAAAACATTTGAAATTTCATTACTGATTGCTTCATTTAAAAATGGTATCTACTTTAATACAAGCATATTAAGTCAGAAAAACTAAAATACTAATATACTGTAGAACCTAAATAGTACTCTGACTTTAAAAAGCAGGCTTTATATTAAGTGTTAATTGTCTGAATTGATATAGGTCTAGTGATTGAACAATATAGGAGATATTCTCAGCTTTGCTAACAATTCTCTTTACATTTTCCTATGAAATCAATATTGTTTTAACCTACAAACATGAACATCTGTAGTGTTTCTTATGCTTCCCCTTTCTTCTTAATAGTCATTATTAATCATGGACCATTTTTTATCAAAAACTTAGCTTCCAAATAGGACCAGTTATATAATAATGTTTTAAATTAATACTAAAAGCAGGGCAAAATGGAGAGAGGAAAGACATCTTTCCTCTCCAATGCAACTGCACTGGTCCTAGATTATAGCCACACTACAATAAACATATTCCTGAAAAAAAAAAAAATGATTTTCCCTATGGGCCCACAGTGTAAATGCCAAAAAATATAAATGATTAAACAAATCTTTTGTTACCAGTAACCCATTCATAAATCAATGTATGACACAGAGTAATCTACTCTGATTTTTAAAAATAATTCCCTATGAATTACTTTAAAAGAATTACATAAAACAACCTTGAAAAAAAAGGGAAAGGAATTGTTCATTTGCTTTATTAAAAGCATTCATAAAAACTTTTCAAGATATACATTAAATAGAAGTATGTGAATTAGGAGAAATCAATATGTATAATTTTAATATTAAGAGCTAAATGAATGCATATTCTTTTAAAGTTAAAAGAGGCTTCAGAGACCACGGAACTCAAATGCTTCACTTTGAGTATAGTGAAATTAGAATGCTGAAGTGGTATTTCCAAGATCCAGGTGGGAGTCATGATAGCAAATTGGACCAAGAAGTATAGGTCTCTGAATTCAGTGCAGTGCTCTCTTCTGGATGTGAAGTCCATGCTTCCCCATAGGAAATGGAAGTATTGCTTTTAACCTCACAGTACACCAGCATAATTAAACAAGAATAAATGAATCAAACAAACAGTAAATCTTTAGAAGACACAACTAAGAGTTAAAGAGCTGCCCAAGAAATTGAAAGTCACTCAGTCATGTCCGACTCTTTGTGACCCCATAGACTATACAGCCCATGGATTTCTCCAGGCCAGAATACTGGAGTGGATAGCCTTTCCCTTCTCCAGGGGATCTTCCCAACCTAGGGATCAAACCCAGGTCTCCTGCACTGTGGGAGGATTCTTTACCAGCTGAGCCACAAGGAAAGTCCGAGAATTTTGGAGTAGGTGGCCTATCCCTTCTCCACCAGATTTTCCTGACCCAGGAATCGAACCACGGTCTTCTGCATTGCAAGTAGATTCTTTACCAACCGAGCTATCAGGAAGCCCCACAATTTTATGATGTCTATAAATGTCAGTCTTAAAATAGAGGCACAGATGGAGGAAAGTGGGACACAGAGCAAGGCACATGTAATTCAGCCTTCTATCCTGAATGGTCTAATTATTTCATTAAGATAAACATTTATATCTCAAGTTAAATCAGAGCCTGTGCATGACTGGTTATTATATATATGGTGAAAGTATGCATATTTTCCGCAGTGTTCTGAATTCTCCATCTAATTAAATCCAAGTTTTAAGAAAAGTGGCCTGGGATAGTATTTTTAGATTATCTCAGTTCAGTTCAGTCACTCAGTCATGGCCGACTCTTTGCAACCTCATGGACTAGAGCACGCCAGGCCTCCCTGTCCACCACCAGCCCCTGGAGTTTACTCAAACTCATGTCCATTGAGTCAGTGATGCCATCCAACCACCTAATCCTCTGTCGTCCCCTTCTCCTCCTGTCTTCAATCTTTCCCAACATCACGGTCTTTTCAAATGAGTCAGTTCTTCGCATCAGGTGGCCAAAGTACTGGAGTTTCAGCTTCAACATCAGTCCTTCCAGTGAATATTCAGGACTGATCTCCTTTAGGATGGACTGGTTGGATCTCCTTGCAGTCCAAGGGACTCTCAGGAGTCTTCTCCAACACCACAGTTCAGAAGTATCAGTTTAGATGAGTAGTTCTCCACTATGTCTATGGCATGTGTGTGAGTCCAGGGAATCTTCCTAACTCAGGGATCGAACCCACATCACTCACATCTGCGTTGGCAGCAGGTTCTTTACCACTAGCGACACCTGGGACACCCCAGCATTTCCCCTAGAGTCAGCGTTTAACAGTTTTCCCAGTTCAAGCTTTTTATCAATTAATAATTCTATTTCACTAATCCACAAGCCATTATGTACACAGAGGGTCTCTGCTATAGAAATCTCACATGGAATATGAAAGAACAGAATAAAATATCAATTCATTGATTTATAACATAAATAATTAATTATTGTTAATATGCACACAAAACCTATCTCACTAGAGATAGTATTTAACTCTTTTCCTCTGACCAATTGGAAATACTTGTGTGATAAAAATATAACACTTAAAAGGTGGTTTTCAAAAATCCATATTTTAAGTAATTAAAGATTTCTTTTTCTTTTAGCTATACCATGTGTGGAGACATAAAATAATAAGATGCTTGGCCTTTCCTAGGTAATACAATAACCAATGTGAGAGAACTCTTTGAAACAGACACTTTGAAAGTGGAATACTGTAACTTAAATGTACAAAGTGTCACATGATCCCCAAATAAATGGTCAAAATTCTTCAGGAAATTAATGAGCAGACCACTTTATTGGTGGCTGTAATTGTCATTAGTCTAGATAAACTATTGGTTCTTTAAAAAGAAGTAAAACTTTTGACTTTTAAAAAGGCTTATTACAGCTGAAGATTTATGAATATAAATTAATATAAATAAACAAGTCATAACCAGAATATATGACCTCCCTTTAGAGACACACTACCTCTAAACTTATCTATTATCAGTACAGTTTCCCAGAAATTAGTAAACAGACATTGCTTTATTGACTATGCCAAAGCCTTTGACTATGAAGAACTAAAGAGCTTCTTGATGAAAGTGAAAGAGGAGAGTGAAAAAGTTGGCTTAAAGCTCAACATTCAGAAAACTAAGATCATGACATCTGGTCCCATCACTTCATGAGAAATAGATGGGGAAACAGTGGAAACAATGCCTGACTTTATTTTGGGGGGCTCCAAAATCACTGCAGATGGTGATTGCAGCCATGAAATTAAAAGACGCTTACTCCTTGGAAGGAAAGTTATAACCATCTTAGACAGTATATTAAAAAGCAGGAGACATTACTTTGCCAACAAAGGTCCATCTAGTCAAGGCTATGGGTTTTCCAGTAGTCATGTATGGATGTTAGAGTTGGACTTTTATAAAGAACTCTGAGAGCCGAAGAATTGATGCTTTTGAACTGTGGTGTTGGAAAAGATTCTTGAGAATCCCTTGGACTGCAGTCAGATTCGTTACCATCTGAGCCACGAGGGAAGCCTTAACTTATTCAGCAAAAGCACAGGACTCATATATTTAAAAGTCCTTTGTAGAAATTTATTATCCACAGGGATTCAATCCTATCTTTTTGAAGAACATGATGCTTTCAGAATATCTTAAGAAAACTAGGTTCTAATACTCAAAATTACCCCCTCTCCAATAATTCTCCCTGTTTACTGCAATGATGCTAAACTGAAATCTCTTCTTAAATGCTCACATTTTCCTAATAGTCCGACACACTGCACACAACTGGTCTTAGATGGTTAGACTCCCTGACTTCGATTAATGCTACTTTTCATAAGATTTAACAAGTTTCCTAAGATGTTTGATAGGTGATTTTCACGTGTGCTGCTCTATAGGTTAACAGCAGATAATGAATGGAGAAGGAAATGGAGACCCACTCCAGTATTCTTGCCTGGAGAATCCCATGGATGGATGAGCCTGGTAGGCTACAGTCCATGGCGTCTCTAAGAGTTGGACACAACTGAGCGACTTCACTTTCACTTTTCACTTTCGTGCATTGGAGAAGGAAATGGCAACCCACTCCAGTGTTCTTCCTTCGAGAATCCCAGGGACAGAGGAGCCTGGCTGGCTGCCATCTATGGGGTCTCACGAAGTGACTTAGCAGCAGCAGCAGCAGATAATGAAGGGTTCTTCTGTCCTGTCTATGGAATATCTAAAGGCTACAAAGGAACATTAATGAACCTTCAGTGGTAAACAGTGGGAAGGGAAAGTAGCAAATGCTTTTAGTTGCTTTTCTGATGTCTGCAGTACTAGTGAAATCAGTTTTCAAAATGAGAGGGAAACCAGCTCCACTGATAGCCTCTGGTTGTGCCCGTAGCACGAAACGGTTTTATTTACAAGACATTACAAACTTGTAGGATAAAACAGTTTACTTTTCGGTTCCAGATACAATTCTGAGCTATAAACGGTTTATTAGTAATAATCAAATACCTGACTATTTAAACTGGAATAACAACAGTAAAATGATTTTATAGGCATGAGTTTTTGAAGCTTAGGAAATATTTCTCATGTTTAGAAATAATCCCATAAAGCCACCTTTCGTTCATTTATTATTCATTGTAATTTCCAATGTGCTGAATAGCTGCAAAACCCATTTACAGTTTTACATATTCTTTCAAAAGATGCTCACATAAAATCTTTTTTGTTGTTGTTGCTTTAAATTTTCTAAATTGCGATGCTTAGCTTTATAGGTAAATGACCAGATATATATAATCATATAACATTAAAAAACAAACAAGGAAAAGGTTCAATTAAGAACATAGTTTGGATTATCATGAAAATTACTGGGTCAATGAAACACAAAATACTCATTTCATTTTAATACATGTAATCCAAGTAAGGCTGATCAGAAATTTCTTCAGCAATTTCAATTTTTTTTTTCATTCTGTGGTTGTATATTTAACAGATTCCTAAAGGGAACATGTCAAAGCCTTTGACTGTGTGGATCACAATAAACCATGGAAAATTCTGAAAGAGATGGGAATACCAGACCACCTGACCTGCCTCTTGAGAAACCTGTATGCAGATCAGGAAGCAACAGTTAGAACTGGACATGGAACAACAGACTGGTTCCAAATAGGGAAAGGAGTACGTCAAGGCTATATATTGTCACCCTGCTAATTTAACTTGTATGCAGAGTACATCATGAGAAACGCTGGGCTGGATGAAACACAAGCTGGAATCAAAATTGCCAGGAGAAATTTCAATAACCTCAGATTTGCAAATGCCACCACCCTAATGGCAGAAAGTGAAGAAGAACTAAAGAGCCTCTTGATGAAAGTGAAAGAGGAGAGTGAAAAAGTTGGTTTAAAGCTCAACATTCAGGAAACTAAGATCATGGCATCCGTTCCCATCACTTCATGGCAAATAGATGGGGAAACAATGGAAACAGTGACAGACTTTATTTTTGGGCTCCAAAATCACTGCAGATGGTGACTGCAGAGATGAAATTAAAAGACGCTTACTCCTTGGAAGAAAAGCTATGACAAACCTAGACAGCATGTTAAAAAGCAGAGACATTACTTTACCAACAAAGGCCCATCTATTCAAGGCTGTGGTTTTTCCAGTAGTCATGTATGGATGTGAGAGTTGGACNAATTGCCAGGAGAAATTTCAATAACCTCAGATTTGCAAATGCCACCACCCTAATGGCAGAAAGTGAAGAAGAACTAAAGAGCCTCTTGATGAAAGTGAAAGAGGAGAGTGAAAAAGTTGGTTTAAAGCTCAACATTCAGGAAACTAAGATCATGGCATCCGTTCCCATCACTTCATGGCAAATAGATGGGGAAACAATGGAAACAGTGACAGACTTTATTTTTGGGCTCCAAAATCACTGCAGATGGTGACTGAAGCGATGAAATTAAAAGACGCTTACTCCTTGGAAGAAAAGCTATGACAAACCTAGACAGCATGTTAAAAAGCAGAGACATTACTTTACCAACAAAGGCCCATCTATTCAAGGCTGTGGTTTTTCCAGTAGTCATGTATGGATGTGAGAGTTGGACCATAAAGAAAGCTGAGTGCTGAAGAATTGGTGCTTTTGAACTGCAGTCTTGGAGAAGACTCTTGAGAGTCCCTTGGACTGCAAGGAGATCCAACCAGTCCATCCTAAAGGAGATCAGTCCTGAGTGTTCATTGGCAGGACTGATGATGAAGCTGGACCTCCAATACTCTGGCCACTTGATGCGAAGAGCTGACTCATTTGAAAAGACCCTGATGCTGGGAAAGATTGAAGGCAGGAGAAGGGGATGACAGAGGATGAGATGGTTGGATGGCATCACCGACTCTATGGATATGAGTTTGAGTAGGCTCTAGGAGTTAGTGATGGACAGGGAGGCCTGGCATGCTGCAGTTCATGGTGTTGCAAAGAATCGGACATGACTGAGCAACTGAACTGAACTGAGAGCAAGTACAAGATGTTATTTAAGATGCCCTGTTTTAAATAAAATGGTCAAGCTGATATCTGGCCAGTAAATGTACCTTATACTCTATTATTAAAATTATCTCTCTTTATTTTGTACTATCTTAAAGTGTTAATCCTATAATTATGAATGGTTCTATTACCCTTCCATTTTGAACCAATATTGCATATTTATGCTTGTACCATATTGTTACATTTCAAAGGGCTTAAATGTTAAGTCTTCATTATTAATACAGAACAATCATCTTTGTTTTACTTTTAACTTTTTTAACAATTTTAATTCGGTTTAATAGTGCCACATATTTACCTTTGGTAGACAGTTAAATTATTTTATAAATAAAAAGTCATTATATGAGTCACTATGCAGTGTGGAGGAGACATGTCGAAGGCAAAAGGAAATATGTCAACTCTAGCTTTTACTGAATTCAGAATATTGTCACATTTGACAGCTTGTCTTGACCAAGAGATGACCTAAAATAATTTTAGCTTCAGCTGAATTAAAATTATAATAATTTTATACCAAATATTTAGCATAAATATCATTAAAAAATTTTCAATTATAATGTTCTGAAAAAATTATCTATTTAAAAATACATCAAACCATATATCTAGAGCTGCACATTTTTCCTTTTGCCTCAAGTTGTGTTATGGCTCAATATGGCAGTAATCTTCATTTACAATTTTGATATTTTCTTCATGATAAATTTTTTGCATTAATTTGCATTTCTAAATATATTACATTAAAACGTTACTATTTTGATTACTGAGTGGGACTCCCTCACTTAAATTTTGCACTGAGAAAAATGCCTCACTTGCCTCACTCCATTTCTGGCTTTGATTATATAAGGAAATCATCATCTGTGAATAAAATGTGCAGTAAAATACAGATGATAGTTTAAAAACAAAATGAATTTTCCTAATAAGCAGTAATTCAAAGAAGTCTATATATTTAAAATTTAATCCTTTTGATCAAAATAAGTCAGAATGACTGTTCTATGATAAAGATACTGGTTTATGGCTTTAGAGATCAATGGATAGATTCTCAAAAGAAAGAAAAATTATATACACATACACACAGCTTATTGTCACATTTAAAACATTCTTCTCAGTGTGAAAAAAAGAAAACATTTCCTTTTCATCACTGGAAGGGAAAACAGGATTAATTATCATTCTGAAGTTCAGAAGGGTTTCTTACACTTGCAGATATCTTTTCCTTTTCAATTTTTAGAATATCACTGCTTGAGAACATTTTTATCATCTCCAAGGAATATTCTGACAGACAAAGAGAACTAGAATGCCAGTGATAAGCCAGACATTAATTCTAACATGTCTATTCTATAGTTGGTCAGAATGGGTCTCATAGTTGCCAGGCCCTGTGCTAGTGACCAATGAAGTTAACCAGTGCTTTTCTGCAGTGCAGGGCAGATCTCCTTACCTCTACTGTGGGGTTAGAATCATCTGGGGAACTTCTAAACAATACTGATACTTGGGTCTTACTCAAGATCAATTACTGGAAATTTCAAGAAGATGAAGCCCAAGCACCAACACTGTTTCCATGCTCCCCAGACACTTTAACAGGCAACTGAATTGAAACTCACTGGCATACAGTCTAATGGCAAGAAGGCAAGCATTGCACACTATCACTCACCCGTACATTGAAAATGACAAGATGCCATTAGAGAACAAGGGGATACTACTTTAGCAAAGTAGAGGGACTACTGCGCAGATGCACAGACAGACCTTCCTGAAAGGTAAAACCTGACCACAGACGGAATGATGAGGCAGCAGCCATGTAAGCAAGCAAGCATAGGACATTTCAGGCAGCCAAAAAACATCCTTCACAGGAAAAGAAGGAGCAAGTGTGTAGGATTATAGAGCAGTGATGGGAGACGGACACGATGGGAAGTCAGGTGGTTAATGGGGGTGGTGGAGAAGGAAAATGACCAGGAGACAATAGTTTTGGGTGCCTACGCTTCATCAAGTTGACCACTCCACGCTTGCTTTGCTTACTCCAGTGAATTCACGTAGCAGCACTTTGAGGTCTATAGTAAGTAAAATGTAATGGCTCCACTACAAAAAGAAATATGGGAAAGGCAGAATTCACTGGAATCCATATACATAGAAAGGATACATATTTTAAAAAGTAGTACCCACCCCTCCATGGTCTTTGTCTCTTTCTCCTCTATTTGTTCTCTCAAGTATAAATCAGTTTTTGTAGGCTTTCCTTCTTTCTAAGATTAAAATATGGATAAGAATTTCTATATAATACAGAGAAATCATTCAATATGCAACAACGTAAGCTCTGGCCACAGGATGGCTATGTCGTAAAAGATTAAGCTACGGAGTCTGAGCTGAGAAATTCCTTATTTGACAAGCTATTGCCCAATAACTATGGCCAAATTGGTTAAAGCTGCTAAAATGAAAACTATTATGTCAGGTCAAAGTACTTGCTGGTTCAATGACGGCTTTCTGTATCTCAGTATGCAATAAAATACTTCTATCTTAACTGTTATTTTCCCTAATTTGATAAGAATAAAGAAGTAGCTTTTACTGGAATAGGGTTATGATTTGAGTAACTGACAGTGCAGAGAGTAGACATGACTTCTGTAACCTTGACCTTGACACATCCTACTGAGAAAACATTTTGAGGATCTTTTTGAAAAGCAGTGTCTATGCTTATTTCTTTCTTTTGGTCAATTGAACACGAAATCATGGTTTTCTTTTTTCTTTTACTAAACCAGGCAAATGATGCTATCCCCTTAAGAGTCACAGGTTAATGTCATGGGCCATTTTAGTCCTGCTTCTATGGTCATATTACTTTAGTAAATGGAAATGTTATTCCCAGGTGCCATTTTCCTGGAGGCAAGAAAGTTAACCCACAATTTAAAAAAATATAAGAGGTCAAACCTTTAGAAATCAGTAGCAAATGGAGTAAAGATAGCTTTTCATGTATGGAACCTACTCCAACTAAGAAAGCTCTCACCCATTTGGAATGAATAAGAAAAAAGTTTAGCTTTGGACAAAGACCACTGAGCATTGCTGCCAAGCCAGGCTCCAGAGTTTTCCACCTGCCTGCATTAAATTTAAAGCTTCAGCTGTTAATAAAATACTGCCAATTATACATTTCATTTTATCTCAAGGAGAATATTATGAGGCTTGTTTACCTTCTAGCAAATAAAGAATTCATATTAAATACCAAATATGAACCTAAATTGTCAATATTACCACATATTCTTCTAAGAATGGAGAAAACAAACAGCAGTCCATATCCTCCTGAAATTCTTAGAGTGATCTCCTTTCATGAAATTTGTGCTGAGGCTGGTGTTTGTGTCTTCCCTTTAGCTCTATTATTTAAGGAAGTTTCCCCATATTTCAGAAGATGGGAGTTTGAGACAAATTTGTTTTTCTGAGGTTCCTGCTCCCTGGTGGCTCAGAGTTTAAAGCGTCTGCCTGTAATGTGGGAGACCTGGGTTCAATCCCTGGGTCAGGAAGATCCCCTGGAAAAGGAAATGGCAACCCACTCCAGTATTCTTGCCTGGAGAATACCATGGACAGAGAAGCCTGGTAGGCTGCAGTCCATGGGGTTGCAAAGAGTCGGAAACGACTTGATAGATAGACTGATCCACCCTGAGTGTCCTTTGGGGAGACATTAGCTCCCTGAAGGCAAATTCATGCCAGTCCCCAAACAACTCATGCTTTCTCAAATTTTTCCCAGGGGAAAAACAAGGTAACAATTTCCCTATAAGAATCCTTTGTGTGTGTGTGTGTGTGTGTGTGTGTGTGTGTGTGTGTGTGTATTCATATTCATATATATATGTATGGGGAAGACTAAAACTATACGCATTTTCATACTGATACACCAAACCTCCTTCCTTAGCTGAAATATTCCCTTTTAAAATGCAAGCTGAGTTGAACGCAAGTGTTCAAATATTGGGATATCTAGATGATATTTCCTTAATCAGTCTTCAGTTTTCCTTTACATTCTTAGTGGTATTTTCTAAGTAATAAAATGTTACCTAAGGTAGATAGGTATCAGTGATAAATTTAAGTGGAATATTGAAGTCATAAAATCATAAAACTTAGGCAATTCTTCACTTTAAAAAAGTGGAAAAAAAATAAAATTTTTATATGTTGGGAAGAAATGATTTATATCTGAACAAAATGTCCATGTGTTAAACTTTCAGATCCTTTAAAGTTTAGGGTGAAAGTAATTCCAAATGAAGGAAATTATTCACACAGATGAATTTATTTAAACTTATTCAACACTTATTTTTTGAGCCTGCTAGGTCTAACATTAGGGTGGGCACTGAAGGTACAATGATGAACAAAAAGATTGATTCCCTTAGCCCTCAAGGAACTCACAGTCCAATGGGGAAGCAGACATTAATCACATGCTCATAGTAAAATGCATGGAAATTGCACGTGTAATAAATACTAGCAAAGTACATGATAATAAGAGAGTGAAACAGAGGTCTTTAATCTGACCCAGGGGGTCAGTGGAGGCTTCGTAATGGAATGAGAGGACAAGCTGCCAGAAAGTCTGAAGAGAGGGTAATTTGGCAGAAAGAGATCTACCTTCCCATTAGGTTACAGCTGCCTTTGAAACTCTTCCAGAATTCATACTCTTTAGGTCCTTTTGCAAGAGTGATCCATAAATGATATAATTTCCTATATATAGTTTCCTGTGGGATATTATATAAACATATAAATGATATTAGAAAACATTCACATTTCTCCTAAGCTTAAAGGCTATTTTCAAAATATATGATATTCAGACATAAAAGAATAATTTAACTAAAACTGGATATTTAAAAATCACACGTAGCGTTAGAGAAATATTCTGTCATTCAGCAGGCAGAGAAACTAAAACAAATTCTGTTAACAAAACCCAATTCACAGAAAAGCCTGTGTTGATGATGGAGTTACCAATGTCAAGGGGAGTAGCATGTGACATTATGAGAGGCTTGAGTAGGGAAAAATGGATCCAAAGATTCTAGCTTAATAAAATATGATGATATTTTGAATAAAAACCAAAATATGTGGCAGTAAGGTAGGAGTAGAAATGATAATTACAAAATTTGAAATCTGAAAATAATGAGTACTTGGATTGGGCATAATCATATCTATTGTGCAATACCTTCATGTAGTTCCTACTGAAGTGTGTGCTTACAGTGGTTCTGATATATCTAAATAAGAAGATCATAATTTCCATAAATAAAATGGATAAGGTGATCAATCCCCATAACTATATGATAGGTATATTATTTCAAAAGTAATTCTCTACCTCCCATGGGAAAACAGGACAACTTTAGGCCACTGGTTTTGAAATTTGGCTCTTCAGATTTAGTGGTTATTTCTTTTTTAAAATGGCTAAAATATTAGGCAGATGCTCAGTGTACATAAACGCTTAGCAAATGGCTCAGTGGTAAAGAATCCACATGCCAACGCAGGAGATGCATTGTCCCGAGTTCAGTCCCCGATGTGGGAAGATCCACTGGAGAAGGGAATGGCTACCTACTTGAGTATTCTTGCCTGGGAAATCCCATGGGGAGAGAAGCTTGCAGGTTACAGTCCATAGGGTCGCAAAGAGTTGGACACAACTGAGCAACAGAACACACACACACACACACACACACCATGTACATAAAAAATAAGGATAAAGCTTAACTAGCTTGAAGAAGATGCTGGAGTTCAGTTACCTCAAACTCTCTTGCCTCCCTCTCCATCCTTCCATTCCACACAAGTATCTCAGCTGTCCTTGCAAAAGAGTTTCAATATGATGGGTTTAAGTCAATTTAAGGGAAACAACTTCCCTTAAAATTATAAGAACATTTTAGGAAATATTCTTGAGGTAAACCTTTGAACATGTGAAATGTGAACCCTGGAATTAATTTTTCAATATGAATTTCTAGACATATTTTGGTCTAGGTGAACTCTGAAAACAAAGGATCTTGTAAGATGTATCAGTCACTCTCAGTTCAGTCACTCAGTCGTGTCTGACTCTGCGACCCCATGGACTGCAGCATCCCAGCCTTCCCGGTTCATCACCAACTCCCAGAGCCTACTCAAACTCATGTCCATCGCATTGGTGATGCCATCCAACCATTTCATCCTCTGTCGTCCCCTTCTCCTCCTGCCTTCAATTCTTTCCCAGCATCAGGGTCTTTTCCAATGAGTCAGCTCTTCGCATCAGGTGGCCAAAGTATTGGAGTTTCAGCTTCAACATCAGTCCTTCCAATGAGTATTCAGGACTGATCTCGTTTATGATGGGCTGGTTGGATCTCCTTGCAGTCCAAGGGACTCTCAAGAGTCTTCTCCAACACCACAGTTCAAAAGCATCAATTCTTTGGCACTCAGCTTTTTTTATAGTCCAAGGTCTCACATCCATACATGACTACTGGAAAAACCATAGCCTTGACTAGAGGAACATTTGTTGGTAAAGTAATGTCTCTGGTTTTTAACATGCTGTCTAGGTTGGTCATAGCTTTTCTTCCAAGGATCAGGCATCTTTGAATTTCATGGCTGCAGTCACCATCTGCAATGATTTTGGAGTCCCCCCCCCAAAATAAAGTCTGTCACTGTTTCCCCATCTATTTGTCATGAAGTGATGGGATCAGATGCTATGATCTTAGTCCTCTGAATGTTGAGCTTTAAGCCAACTTTTTCACTTTCCTCTTTCACTTTCATCAGGAGGCTCTTTAGTTCTTTGATTTCTGCCATAAATGTGGTATCATCTGTATATCTGAGGTTCCTGATATTTCTCCAGGCAATCTTGATTCCAGCTTGTGCTTCATCCAGCATAACTTTTCAGATGATGTACTCTGCATATAAGTTAAATAAGCATGGTGATGATATACAACCTTGATGTACTCCTTTCCCGATTTGGAACCACTCTGTAGTTCCATGTCCAGTTCCAACTGCTGCTTCCTGACCTGCATACAGATTTCTCAGGAGGCAGGTCAGGTGGTCTGGTATTCTCATCTCTTTCAGAATTTTCCAGTTTGTGATCCACACTGTCAACAGCTTTGGCATAGTCAATAAAGCAAAAGCATATGTTTTTCTTAAATTGTCTTGCTTTCTCAATGATCCAGAGGATATCAGCAATCTGATATCTGGTTCCTCTGCCTTTTCTAAATCCAGCTTGAACACCTGGAAGTTCACAGTTCATGTACTATATAATATTTTACTAAAAATAATATTATATTGTAAACAATGATTTAAACCTAATCATTTACTCCTTCAGGAAAAGAAGCTATGATCATGTCTATGGCTTCCAGATTAGCCATTAAGCTTTTATTTGAGTCACGTTCTCAAGTACTAACTTATATCTTGCTAACTAAATGGAATCTCAAGCTACCACAATTTTTCTAAGAGAGTATGCTGTTAAAATATTAAATGTATTCCTCATGATTTTGGCCTCTGTCATTAAGTCAATTGTAAAGTAGTGAACTTTTGAGACTATAAACAAGTCAAAATTTGTAGGAAACACATTAATGAAAATTTAGAGTAGGAAAAAGAGAATGGACTTTAACTATTTTAGTCGTACATTTAAATTTTCCACATAAAAAACATTTCTAACAAAGGATATATAAAGCCTTGTGAAATGCGAAATCTAGATGAATTTTATAATTTAGTAAACTGATGAATATTATAATCTAGTAAACTTTCTGATCTAGAACACTATCAGAAATAAGTATACCATTTGACAACTCTCAGAGTAATTGATGTACTAACTAGACAGAGTCTCATACCCTAGGATAGTTAGTAGTAACATATAATCACTACATATTGTAATTTTCAAGTAAACTCAGAGAGTTTAAAGTGATTGCTCCAAGTTAGTTAGAAGGCGATCAAATGAGACTAACATTTAATCTTGAGTTCAAGATGAGCATCATTGAGCTGTCCAGTCAGAATATTAATGAAAATGTCAACCATATTTAGATACCATATTATTTCATTTTCATGAGACGATTAATGAGTTAGATGTAATGTTTCCATAATAAGAAAGTACCTTTTCTTATGCTGCTGCTGTTGTTAATTCATTAAGTCATGTTCATTTCTTTGCAACCCCATGGACTGCAGCATGCCAGGCTCCCCCGTCCTTGACTATCTCCTAGCATTTGCTCAAATTCAACTCCATTGGGTCGGGGATGCCATCTAACCATTTCATCTTCTTCCACTCTCTTCTCCTATTATTTTCTCCAGCATCAGGGTCTTTTCCAGTGAGTCAGCTCTTCCCATCACATGGCCACAGTACTGGAGTTTCGTTTTCAGCATCAGTCCTTCCAGTGAATATTCAGAGTTGACTTCATTTCGGACTGACTGGTTTCATCTCCTTGCTGTCCAATGGACTCTCAAGAGTCTTCTCCAACTCCACGGTTAGAAGGCATCAATTATTTGGCACCCAGCCTTCTTTATGGTCCAGCTCTTACATCTGTACATGACTACTGGAAAAATGATAGCTTTGACTAGACGGACCTTTGTCAACAAAGTGATGTCTCTGCTTTTTAACACACTGTCTAGGTTTCTCATAGCTTTCCTTCCAAGGAGAAAGAATCTTTTAATTTCATGCCCACAGGCACTGTCTGCCGTGACTTTGGAGCTCAAGAAATAACATGTCACTGCTTCCACATTTTCCTCTCTATTTGCCACGAAGTGATGGCACCGATGTCATGATCTTAGACTTTTGAATGCTGAGTTTCAATCCAGCTATTTCACTCTCCTCTTTCACACTCACTAAGAAGCTCTTTAATTTCTCTTCGTTTTTTGCTATTACAGGGGGCTCATCGGCATATCTGAGGTTATTGACTTTTCTCCCTGCAACCTGATTTCAGCTTGTGATTCACCTAGCCCAGCATTTTGCCCATGTACTTTGAATGGCCAGGGTAACAGTGTACAGCCTTTTCATACTCCTTTCCTAATTTTGAACTAGTCAGTTGTTCCACGGCCGATTCTAACTGTTGTTTCTTGATCTGCATACAGGTTTCTTAGGAGACAAGCAAGGTGGTCTGATATTCCCTCCATACTTTGTTGTGAGCCACACAGCCAAAAGTCTTAGCATAGTCAAAGAAGCAGATGTTTTTCTGAAACTCTGGAACTCACTTGTTTTCTCTCTGATCCAATGAAAATTAGCAATTTGACCTCTGGTTCCTCTGCCTTTTCTAAACCCAGCTTGTACATCTGGAAATTCTCAGTTCACACATTGCTGGAGCTAGCTTGAAGAATTTTGAGTATTAACTTGCTAGCATGTGAAATGAGCTCAATAGTGTGGTAGTGAACATTTTTTGGCATTATACTTCATTGGGATTGGAATAAAAATGGACATTTTCCAGTCTTGTGGCCACTGCTGAGTTTTCCAAATTTGCTGACAAACTGAGTGCAGCACTTTAACAGCATAATCTTNGCACAAACTCCTGTCATCCAGACTGCCACAAAACACTGAGCACAGTTCCCTCTGCCATACAGCAGGTCCCTGTCGGCTATCCATTTTAAATATAGCACCATGTACACGATATCACTTATAGGTAGAATCTAAAAAGAAATAACACAAATAAACTTATTTATGAAACAGAAACAGACTCACAGACTTAGAAAAGGAACTTATGGTTACCAGTGGGGATGGGAGAGGGATAGCTAGGGAGTTTGGGGTTCACATGTACCTCCATATATTCTAAGTAAAGGCAAAAAGTAGACCAACTCTAGGCTCCTCCCAGGCCACCAGAAACCACAGTTGGACCAATATTCACTGGCAAAGAATTCGATTCAGAGATAATATCCTGCATTTTTATGTCTATTCCAAATCAAAATTTCAGGCTCTACCATATCTCTATTGTGGGGTTTTCTAGTTATGCTGAATACTGAGCATTTTCAGATACAGGGCAGAATACCAATGAAAGAGCTGAAATGACAGATGCTGCTTTGCAGACAGAGCAGCTGACTGTGAGCCCAGCTACTGAATATGAGGCGGTAAAGCTTTCATAAGTGTGGGGCTTGTTCATCTCACTGCTCAGGAAGTTTGTTAAACACAGTCTATAGCTACCAGAAAAGGCCCAAGCGGGTTTCTATTTAAGCAGTGTTACTCTGAACATAGCCACAATATTTGAACTGAAATCTGCAATAGGCTTTCTACTCCAGTTTTTCAACCTAAATGCATTAAACTGTCATATTTCATTTCTTAGAAATATAAATTTATTTATTTATCTAGCAAAAGAGACAAAGACTGAGAAGTGTTTGGTAGGCAGTTGAAAATAATGAGTTGGCAACATGGTTGGTAATTAAATCCATAAATAAGGATAAAATTATCAAGAAATAGCATATTGTTTTAAAGATTTACCACAGGAAAGAAGATTAAACTTCTTTCTTTGTGGCTCCATAAGTATAAACTGCTTTGAATGTCAAACAGGAATTTCCTGATCTAGTAGATAAGGGTTTGCAAGCTCACATACCTAAAGGCACTTGATAAGAAGCAACAATAATTGAAGAGTCAGTAGTAATATAATATGGAGAGAATGTCCTATCAATAATGGAGTATCAGTGGGAGTTCAAAGTCTACGTCTAGAGGACTATTTGGCAAAAATTTTAGTTTGCCTAAAGGAGATCAGTCCTGGGTGTTCATTGGAAGGACTGATGTTGAAGCTGAAACTCCAATACTTTNGAATGTCCTATCAATAATGGAGTATCAGTGGGAGTTCAAAGTCTACGTCTAGAGGACTATTTGGCAAAAATTTTAGTTTGCCTAAAGGAGATCAGTCCTGGGTGTTCATTGGAAGGACTGATGTTGAAGCTGAAACTCCAATACTTTGGCCATCTGATGAGAAGAGCTGACTCATTGAAAAAGACCCCGGGAAAGAGTGAGGGCAGGAGGAGAAAGGGACAACAGAGGATGAGATGGTTGGATGGCATTACCGATTCAATGGACATGGGTTTGGGTAGACTCTGGGAGTTGGTGATGGACAGGGAGGCCTGGTGTGCTGCGGCTCATGGGATCGCAAAGAGTCAGACACGACTGAGTGACTGAACTGAACTGAACTGAACTGAAGTATTGTGGTGATGTGATGCATTCTGGAATATAAACCTAATGTAAAGAAATTACTTTTTTTCCTTTAAAATGCATCTACTTGTTCTAAGAGGTGACCATAGTTAACAATGCTATGTATCTTTTAAAGCTATTTATTTGCGTGGGAATAAAATATATGTATTTATGTATATATGTATTTACTTTATATCTGTATTTATATGAGCTCACACTACATTTAGTTAATGCTTTTGGCCATGTTTCATGACAGCTCACTAGACTCATCCTATTTTGTTAAACAGATTTTGCCATANGAGGTGACCATAGTTAACAATGCTATGTATCTTTTAAAGCTATTTATTTGCGTGGGAATAATATATATGTATTTATGTATATATGTATTTACTTTATATCTGTATTTATATGAGCTCACACTACATTTAGTTAATGCTTTTGGCCACGTTTCATGACAGCTCACTAGACTCATCCTATTTTGTTAAACAGATTTTGCCATAAGTTGAAAACTGTAACTATTCTAAAAATGTAAAATCGCATATTTTACTTTTGCCTTCCTTCACTCTTTTTTCCTATCCTCATATCCTGCCTCTGAGAACTACCAATCTGTTCTCTATATCTTTAACCTTTTTTATCTTATATTCCACATGTAAGAGAGATCATACCACATTTGTCTTTCTCTGACTTATTTTAGTAAGTACAGAGCCCTGAAGGAACCTGAATGATGCTGAAAATAGCAAGATTTCACTCATTTTTGGCTGAATAATATTATTGTGTGTATACACAGACTACAATATTATTATCTATCCATCCATCAGTGGATACTTAGGTTGTTTCCATGTGTAAGCTATTGTAGATAATGCTGCAATGAACACCGGGGATATGGATATCTCAAATACCTTGTTTTCATTCCCTTTAGCTATATACCCAGAAGTGGGATTACTGGATCACATGGTAGTTATATTTTTAAATTTTGAGGAGCTTCCTTGTTGTTTTCCATAGTGGTTACATCAGTTTAGGTTCCCATCAAC
Organism: Neotragus moschatus; assembly: GCA_006410615.1. Classification (NCBI taxonomy): domain Eukaryota; kingdom Metazoa; phylum Chordata; class Mammalia; order Artiodactyla; family Bovidae; genus Neotragus; species Neotragus moschatus. The sequence goes on along the minus strand of SJYA01000634.1, from coordinate 14,018 downwards.
AGGGTACAAGGGCTTCCTTTCCTTCACATCCTCACTAACACTTGTCATCCTTTGTTTTATTGATAATAGCCATTCTAACAGGTGTGAGGTGGTACACCTTATTATGATTTGGCTTCCCTGATGATTAATGGTGTTGAAAGCCTTTTCATGTACCTGCTGGCCTTCCTTATGTCTTCTCTGAAAAAAATGTATTTAGATCTTCTGCTAATTTTTAACTGAGATTGCTGTTTTACCATTGAATTATATGAGTGTGTATGTTTTATATATCAACCCCTTATTAGATATACGATTTGCAAATTTTTCTCCCACTTTCCATAGGTTGTGTCATTTTTGTCGATTTTCCTTGTTGCACAGAAGCTTTTTAGTTTGATATAGCCCCATTTTTTAATTTTTTCTTTTGTTGCTTTTACTTTTGGTGTTAGATTTAAAAAAATCATCACTAATACCTATCAAGGAGCTTACCATCTATAGTCTTTTCTCAGAGTTTTACAGTATTGGGCCTTATGTCCATATCTTTAATCGCTTTTGAATTAACTTTTGTGTACGGTGTAAGATAGTTGTCCAGTTTCATTATTTCACCTGTGGCTGATCAGTTCTCAGCAACATTTATTGGAGAGACTGTCTTTTCCCCTTCTTATATTCTTGATTCTTGTGTTGTAAATTAATTGACCATATATTCGTAGGTTTATTTCTGAGCTCTGTATTCTATGTGTTTGCTTTCATGCCAATATTATACTACTTAGGTTATTATAGAACTGTAATACAGTCTGAAGTCAAGGAATGTGATATTTCCATTATTCTTTCTCAATATTGCTTTGGTTATATGGGGTCTTTTGCGATTCCATACAAATTTTTCATTTGTTCTATTTCTGTGAAAAATGCCACTGGAAATTTTATAGGGACTTCATTAATCTGTATATTGCTTTGGGTAGTACAGATAATTTAACATTAATTATTCCAATTCCATGAGCATGGAATATCATCTTTGTCTCACACAGAAGTTCAAAACATGTCTGAACTGAGGCTGAATTCATCATCTTCCCTACCAAATCAGGTTCTACTTCTTTCCATATTCTCTAGTTTAGTAATAGACCCCAGTATTCATCAATGACACAGGCTAGAAACTATCATAGTCTTCCTAAACTCCTTGCATTGCTTCACATCTATATCTGTTCAACATGTACCAAACTGCACTGAAACTTAGTTCAGCCTTTTGTCAAGACTGCAGACCATCCAATAGTCTTCTAGTCCTGCTGTTTGCGGTTATGCTCACCTTCAGTGTATTCTTTGCAGTGATGTCATAAAGTGTCTCCAAAATATGGATTTGTGTGGTTATTCCTCTAATTAAAAAAAGAAATGCCTTTGGAATACCACCATATTCAAAATGAAGCTCAAACTATTAGCTTGCTTTTCTGAAACTGTTTCCATTTACTTTCCAATATTGTTTACTACTATGTTCGAACATACTGTCACACCAACAGTTAGTTTCCCATATTATCTATCAAATAACTCCTCTCTCAATATCTTTCCCATCTCATTCGATCGCCTGACTCTCTTGGGTCCGGTAATATGAGTTCAGTTAAAATCTCTCTGGCCAGGCCATTCTGCTCTATCATGTTTGAGACAAACTGGGTACTGGGTTTTATCTTTCCATAGTACCTTATGCATGTAGTTAGCACTACATGGTAATCAGTATTTTCTTTTCTTTCTCTCTCTGTAATACTAAGTAGTCTATTGAGGATACAGACAATATCTTCGTAATTTCCTAGAACTGTAACATCTAGCAAGGAGTCTGGCACACATTTGGCATTCAGTAAATGTTAACTGAATAAATGAATCAATGACTACTTCTAGGCNGGTTCCTCTGGCTTTTCTAAAACCAGCTTGAACATCTGGAAGTTCACAGTTCACGTATTGCTGAAGCCTGGCTTGGAGAATTTTGAGCATTACTTTACTAGCATGTAAGATGAGGCTTTCATATAGTGATATTTAAAAATTATTTTTGTAATTCTTACTACTTTAAAAAAGAGCATGCATGATTTAAAATAGTGATGCTTGCTTTAAAATTTGAACATTCAATAAAATATTCTAGGACTCCACTTGTATGTTTCAACACATGCACACCACTAAAACTGGTAATAAATGCAATGTTTGGGTTCTTTTCTTTATGAAGGATGCTGCATATCCAGATGAATCAGACATGGCAAGCAGCAGGCAGTAAATATCGTATCAGGATTTCATATACAATACATATAGATTGTTAATAACGCAGATCTTTCTTTGAAGATGCATATAAATCATCTGAAGACTCATGGATGTGAGTTTTTATTTTCCTTCTTAGTTCAGCAACCTGTTTCATCCTTTGAATATTCTGAACATCCTTTGAATATTCTGTTTTCTAAGCCATACAGATCACTACAGTTCACTCTATGTGCGTGTGTGTGTGTGTGTGTTATGCGTGCTCTGTCACTCAGTTGTGCCTGATTCTTTTACAACCCCATGGATTGTAGCCTGCCAGGCTCCTCTGTTCACAGGATTCTCCAGGCAAGAATATCGGAATGGGTTGCCATTTCCTCCTCCAGGGCATTTTCCCAACCTAGGGATTGAACTCATGTCTCCTGCGTCTCCTGCATTGGCAGGCGGATCTCTTTTTACCACTGAGCCACCTGGGAAGCCTTCACTAGAAGGATACTAAAAACTAGAAAATGAAGAAAAGTATTTCAAATTCCCTTAATATCTTCCTCAGCTACACTCTACTTGGAAAATGACAGGAACTATTATACAGAAACTATTGTGTTTTTCTTTTTTCCTAGTACAGTGTTTCAAAAACATGACTGTGCAAATAAGCTACTTTGTCAAAATGCAGATTCTGACTTGCCAGGTTTTGGGTAGGAACGATATTCAGCATTTCTAACAAGATAGCATATTCAAAAGCAGAGACATTACTTTGCCGACTAGGGTCCGTCTAGTCAGGGCTATGGTTTTTCCTGTGATCATGTATGGATGTGAGAGGTGGACTGTGAAGAAGGCTGAGCGCTGAAGAATTGATGCTTTTGAACTGTGGTGTTGGAGAAGACTCTTGAGAGTCCCTTGGACTGCAAGGAGATCCAACCAGTCCATTTTGAAGGAGATCGGTCCTGGGATTTCTTTAGAAGGAATGATGCTAAAGCTGAAACTCCAGTACTTTGGCCACCTCATGCAAAGAGTTGACTCATTGGAAAAGATTCTGATGCTGGGAGGGATTGGGGGCAGGAGGAGAAGGGGACGACCGAGGATAAGATGGCTGGATGACATCACTGACTTGATGGACTTGAGTCTGAGTGAACTCTGGGAGTTGGTGATGCACAAGGAGGCCTGGCGTGCTGCGATTCATGGAGTCGCAAAGACTCAGACACGACTGAGCGACTGAACTGAACTGAACAAGCTCCCAGGTGATGTTGCTCTTCATGTCACGTTTAGAGTTAGAGAGCAAAACTATGGTCCCTGTTTTCTTGCCAGCTATAGGTAGGGGTCATCTTCAGGTCTTTTCCCATCTTTCCCTCCATCACTAAAGGAGTGATGGCACCTCAAGACCTTTTTGTGGCTTGAATCTGTGACTTCTGCCACCAGTTTAAGAAAACTCTCTGTTTTAAATGGCTCCTGTGATTCAGTCAGTCAGGCCCACCTGGATAAATCTCCATATCTTAATGTCAATTAAATTTGAATTTTAATTACATCTGCAAAATATCTTCATAGCAGCATCTAGATTAGTGTTTGATTGAATAACTAGGAGCTGGGAATTATGGGGAGTCATCTTAAAATTGTGCCTGAGCAAATTAAATAATTCTTTATGTTTCAGTTCCTTCATTTGTAAATGAATATAATTTAAATACCTATCTCATAAGATCTTTTTGGTACTTAAATTTATTACAGTATATGTGAAGCAGTTAGAACACCACCTGTCTCAGGCTAGGTATTCAGAACCTATTAGCTACAATTATTACTATCAATGTTATGGTCAGTGACATCTTTTTTTTCCCTTCAAACTTATTTCTGCTCTGGGACTAGGCTAGCTCAGTGTAATTCTTCTCAGTTTCTCTAGACAGAAAAATACAATCATGTCTGCTCAGCCCTCTGGAAACTCTCCAAAGAAGACACTCCATTAAACAACTCTTTGAACATACAGATAGCCAATGAGCACATTAAAAGATGCTCAATGTCACTAACTAGGAAAGAAATGTGAATCAAAGCTATAACAAGGTATCATCTCATGCTAGTGAGAATGGTCACCATCACAAAGTCTATAGATAATACATGCTGGAGAGGGTGTGGAAGAAAGGAAATCTTCCTGGACTTTTGGTCAGAATGTAGTTATATCCTCTTACATATAGAAGTTACATATGTAACTCCTGTTACATACAGTTACATACAGGAGAACAGTACGGAGGTTCCTTAAAAAGCTAAAGATAGACCTATCATGTGATCCAGAAATCCCACTTCTGGGCATTTATCTGGAGAAAATCATAATTTAAAAAGATACATGCACCGCAATGTTCACAGTAGCCTATTTACAATAGACAAGACATGGAAGCAACCTAAATGTCCACTGGCAGAGAATAAAGATGTAGTATATACCTACAATGGAATATCAGTCACAAAAAAATATAAAACAACAAAATGCCATTTGCAGCAACATGGATGGACCTAGAGATTATTATATTAAATGAAGTAAATCAAGACAATATAGGATAATATCTACATTTTTTTACATATAAAAAAGATACAAATTAACTTTATATAACATAAATAGACTCTTAGACATAGAAAACAAGCTTATAGTTACCAAAGGGGAAGGTGAGGGGAGGGATAAATTAGACATCTGAAATTAACATATATACATTCCTATATATAAAATAGATAAATAAGGACCTATTATATAGCATGGGGAAGTCTATTCAATATCTCGCAATAAACTGCAATGAAATCTGAAAAAAAGACCATATTGCATAAGTGTATTTATGTGTGTGTGTGTGTGTGTGTGTGTGTGTATAACTGAATCACTTTGCTGTGCACCTGAACCTAATAGAACATTATAAATCAACTACACTTAAACAAAAAATAATCCAACAAGCAAAAAACTCTGAGTGGACATACTCAAACCTGAGAATTCCTGCTCAGGGAAGACATGCACAGCACTCTTGGCTATCGCCTTTCTCTAGGTAAGATCAGTTCTCTGAATGGTTGTCTCATTGGTCTCACTCTTCCCTAGTAACCTAATGTGTACTGTTCAGTTCAGTTCAGTTCANTAAACAAAAAATAATCCAACAAGCAAAAAACTCTGAGTGGACATACTCAAACCTGAGAATTCCTGCTCAGGGAAGACATGCACAGCACTCTTGGCTATCGCCTTTCTCTAGGTAAGATCAGTTCTCTGAATGGTTGTCTCATTGGTCTCACTCTTCCCTAGTAACCTAATGTGTACTGTTCAGTTCAGTTCAGTTCAGTTCAGTCACTCAGTCGTGTCCGACTCTTTGCGACCCCATGAATNAGCATCTTTTAATTTCATGGCTACAATCACCATCTGCAGTGATTTTGGAGCCCCCAAAAATAAAGTCTGACACTGTTTCCATTGTTTCCCCATCTATTGCACATATTCAAATTTACTGGCAGTGTTCAAAGCTTGCGTGTTGAAAAAGCTAGAAAACCCTTCCCCAAATTGTGTTAAATTGCTAATTACAGACAAAGGAGCCCATCTGTAAACTATGAGAAATAGCATCAAGTACACACACACACACACACACACACACACACACCTGTGCTTATTAGTTATTATTCCTGCTTTGTAATTCAGAAATAACAGGATCAGATAAATCTCATTTCAGAATAAATATAATTTATTTTACTAAATAAAATTAATTTCACCACACCCAGTAAGTGACAGCATCAGGATCAAAACTGTGCCAGTGTATATCCAATGTCCATAGCTTTTTCATTTATTGTACTGGCTCCCTCATTAATCATGGTTGAAAACTTGCTATTCTTCTGGAATTAGTACTTGCCATTATCTGAAGGTATCTGTAGTCTTAAATGTTTACAAAAATTTACTACTATGTGCCAGCAAAGTGCCAGGCATGATATCTTATATGAATTGTTCATTAAAATGATTTTTGTTCAGAGAATATTAAAATTAAATATAGTGGTGTCTGACTATACTTTGACCTTCTGTTTACCTTTGACTTCACATATACTTATTCTATCTTCCTAATGCCCTAACTGAATGGACACTGATGGACAAAAGGACCTACTGAAATGCACCGAACAAGTTAACATGCTTCATAAATCCTATCTTTTCTGAAAGAAGAGCAAAGTTGGAAGATCAGAGAAGATTCAGTTAAAGGCATCCCGTCTACTCAGTGCAGTGAAGCAAAAAACATTTCACACACTGAAGCTGGAATTAATTGGGAGTATAATTGGCAACAAACATAGACTTGAGCTGGAAACACAACAGGTTTCAGAATACATTAGATTATCACTTAATTAGTGGCATCTTTGAACCATAAACCAATCTTTACACTAATTCTATATACAGAACAAGTATTTAATTGAGAGGAACAAAGCACTGGAAATCCTCATTAGGATCACCTAATACCAGTGGGAAAAAGATAGTTTCTACCTACAACAAGTTATTTGAACTTTTAATCAAACTCTAAATAAGTTTGATTTAATCGAACTCCTAATAAGTTTGATTTAATCAAACTCCTAATAACACTAGGCTGCCTGAAATACAAAATCGTCAGCATTTTCAAACTGAACATAAGGATATATAAGAAATACAGTATTTTAAAGGCATAGTAAGTTAATAGTGTACAGATAACAGCATACCTTAGTATACCTAAATATGTCTTGCTGCTAACAGAATTACAAGATTTTCTTCTCATTCATGCACAAGATATGATTTAAATGACTTAACGTCCTAGGGACTACGGATTATAGGCAATCAATAGAATATCTGTTTTGGTACAGTTTCTTTCTGACTAAATTTCTTTGATGGCAAAGCAGGGAGGAGATAGGGATCCTTGGGCATGTCAGTGGTATTTGGAGCCTCAAAAGTTACACGTGGCTGGTTCTACCTCTAGCCTACTATGTATAGTTTTCTCACCCTCCACACCTGTGCTAATTTTGCTTAAATCAGTTGAAGTATACTTTTTGTCACTTGCACCTAAAAAAATTTCATCTCCTTCATCCAATCACCCCAAAGTCACACTGTAGTAAAAAAGCAATCCTCATATAAAATCATCAACTCTATTGCCAGATTATGCTTTCTGAACATTTTTTTATCTTCCAACTAGATTATTCAACTATTCCCACTACAACATTTTTTTTTTCAACTTCACTGGCATCATGAGTATATTACTTCTTTGATTTTCTCATATTTTCCCTTATTTGTCTTTGACACCACGGCACCCTATAATTTCATTAGTGGTCCTACCAGTACCCTAATATCTTTTTGTTACATGCTTTCTCTTCCCAGATGGCTCAGAAGATGAATCTGCCTACAATACAGGAGACCTGGATTCAATCCCTAGGTTGGGAATATCCCTTGAAAAAGCTAATGGCTACTCACTTCAGTATTCTCGCCTGGAGAATCTATGCACAAAGGAGCCTGGCAGGCTACACAGGGGTCACAAAGAGTTGGGCATGACTGAGTGCCTTTCACTTTCTCCATACCTACACTGAAATTTCCCAGAATTACTGGAAAAAAAAATCTATTCATCAGCCACATGATTTTCATTATAAATCCATGATCCTTATCTTCATATAAATTCTGCAAATCATATCACTTTCCCTAGTCAATTCTGAGACACATATTCCATCAAAAAATAAAAGCATTTTAAATATTCCCAAACCAAACTTACCCCTTAGTTCCCATATATAAACTTATCTCACACTTCAGATCAGAAAAAACATCAGCATGAGTTTCAACTTTCTACTACCAAACCAACAAAGTTGCCATTGTTTTAAATATTGCATAGTGATTAAGATACTGAGCTTTGGAGCCGGGGTCTTCTACAACACTTTACTAACGGTGGCATTGACCTGCTAGTTATCCTCTGAAAAATAGTTCCTCAGTTCCTTCATCTGCAAAATTGAAATTTTTCATAGTCTCTATTTTATTGAGTTGTTGCAAGGATCCAATTAAATTATGCATGTAAAGTGCTTTATAATGGAGTCTGCCACATGGTAGGCTTAAATAAATAATAACTATTACTGTATCATTATTATTTTTGTTATTGTTATTACTATTACGTTATGGAACTGCTTTCTTGCTCTTACCTTCCCTTCTGTTTCAACAGACAAAATTTTCTCCTCCCAAAGGCCAACACTTGCACACAGCTTTTGAATCCTTCTGCGCTTCCTTCTCCATTTGTCAACAGTGCTCGGGGTCAAACAGAAGCTGTGGAAGGGCTTCATAAAGAGCATTTTTTACAACCCTTGGGAAACATTTACACCAATCCTGTTCCCCAGAGTGGGGATTTCTAACCTGAGGCTAGCCAGGGGCCCAGGAATTACATGTGACTTCACGGATGTGCTGCTTCCTGACTCACTTCCTGAGGAGAATGTGCTTAGTTTATAGTCTATTCATGGTTCATGACCAAGAAAAGGTTAAGGAACAATCACTCTATAGCTTGTGAGACCTTTGGGGGCATAATTTCCCATATTAAGTGGTGGTTTGGGAACTATATTATGGGGCACCATAAAGAAAATCAAATAATTTAGCATGCCTCATTTGAAATGGCTCTCCAAAGAGAAAACACACTGTTGATGGGTGCTTCACCCAAGATAAGTTTAATGGCTGCGCCATATTTGAAATGCTAATCATTAATTGCCACTTCACAACTAAGTGCCTTTAAAAAATACATTCAAAGTGCTATGACTGATTTAAGGAAGTGATTAATTCCCCATGCAGAGGGGAAGAATAAAGGCACTGTTGGGTTACTGTATGTAATTTAAAAGTATTTGTCATTGTTACACTGACAATTTGAGATAATATTATCAAATAATGATATTATTTGATCAAATAATGGGGAAATTGACTCAAACCTATAGGGATGGTGTCCTAAGTAAAATATAAAGCCTCATCATGCTTATATTTGCCTAACAGGATTAAGAGGAAATAATTAAACATCCTAAAAACATATTTAAGGTACTGAGGTGGAGAAATATATACAAAGCTTTAAAGTACCTATTATACATTTTGGTAATCTGATATAAAAGTGTTTCCAAATTTAAATGAGCCAGGCCTAGCTACAGGGTCTGCTTCCACAAGGTGATGACCCAGGGACATTGGATTTGATTCAGTGTTCCAGGAGTCCTAGTTTCTTTTCACAGGCACTTGGGACTTTGATTTCCTCCTCATTTTCCTTTCAATCAGACGATTGCACTTGGGTTTACACTGTACTCCCACTTTTTAAAAATTCCTTTTACAAAAAAAAAAGGACAGAAGGAGATATGCCCTCAAACGGGACTGAGGGACACAGGAGGATTTTTAACTTTTACATTTTTTTTTAAATCAGATTTTTATAATAAGATTTGCACTATATTTTAAACACATTTAAACTAACTTAGTTCAGTGGGCAAAGGATTCCCTTTTTATGGGAAAATGTTTTTGGAATAACAGAACTCATCACAAATTAGTTTCTATAAATTAATCTGAACATATTAGGGATTACCAAAATAACTCATTGTCTTTCATGGTTCAAAACCTCATCTCCTGTATTCCAATTTTACTGTTATTCTGTGTCTCAAGAATACCTATCACATAATAAGGCTTCTCGATAGTCCATAATATAGACTGTTTGAATAAAATGAGTGAGCACATAATATGGTATAACATATAAATGCACACAGTTATCAAGAATAACATTTCTACTATACAGTCTCCATGCTATATAAATAATCCAGGTTATACTTCTTTTACTTCTTAATATACTTTGAAGCCACATTGATCTGTTTCATACAAAATTCTCAGAATTACTGTAATTTTACACTTGAAAATTTATATGAGGTTTGTTATTCCATGTACATCATCCATAAATGTAATATTGTCAGCCACCTTATATCTATTAAAATGTGCTATTAAAAGGTACCACACTGCGAGTTGTACACATCTCTCTCTTTGTAGTAGTTAGCTACATGTATGATGCTCCAGCGTCGATCTAAAGGCTATGGTCTTGAGTATGAATGCACACTAAATATTTATCAAACTGTTACTTTCATTGAGATGCAAATGACTTTTCAAAGCAGGGACTGCACATTAGACTTGCAAGCGGGAAAGGACACAATGGAATTTCAGAGGCTAAAATTCCTCACAAAATAAAGAGAATGTCATTAGTCTGCAAAAATATCCTTTATATTTTAGCAGCTACACAATCTACTTTTATTCATAAGACACGTCTATTAAGACAGGACATGTGCTTCACTTGTGTTCAGTAGTATATTAACATCCATTTAAATCCTATAAATTTAGATTTATCTTTCTTTTTAAAAGTTTCCATCACTTGAGTTTTGAAAATTGTCTAAAGATCTTAAAAGGATATTATTTAAAAACAAAAATATCAACTACTTGGCAGGAACACATTTGCTTCTTAAAACAGGCTCTATCTATAAACCAGGTTAAATAATACAAAACAGAAGAAATGTGTTCTAATCACTTTTAAAGATTAGGCCTAAGCTTAACAGAAAATCATTAAGATACATTAATCAGAGCCTAAAGAACCAATGACTTATTGGTAAATGAGTGATCAGTCATGTTCTTGTCATTATCTGAACAGAACAGATACTGAGGAATCCACTCAACTCTGATTCAGGGTTTCTCAGCCTGTTCTTGCTCTTTGCTTGATTCTTTGTAGAATCAAGAAGAGAGTCTCCTTGATGTCATATTCTTTATTTTTTAAAACATGAACTGAAGAGGAAGACAAAAGTGAAGTTGAGAAAACTTTCTCCAAAGAACATGCAACTGGCTTAAATATAAAATGGAATGAATTTTCAAAATGATTTAGCCATTAGAACTAACGGGGTCACACTGAGTTTAGGAAATGAGATCATCCTCTCTGTCTATGAGGCAGAACAACCACTTTAAAACAGACCTCTGAATTCCTGTCTCTAGCCATGACACCATGAATATTTCTGATTCCTTCCACTGCTTTTCTTTGAATTCATGCCCAAGCAGCTGTAAATCTCAGTGAAGCACAGTGGGAAGGTAACCACAGTGTTTGTCTTTGTAAAAGTTCTTTGGCCTCCTGGTTTTGCTTCTCTGTTATGGAGCTATTAATTTTTTACAGACCTTCTGTTTACCACCACACCCTGTCTCATACACCAAGTAGTTTGGTTGCTTCTTGAACCAGTTCATATAATTCTGTTGGGTTCAGAAATCACAGAAAAGTCTAGGCATTTATTATTAAGGGGAGCCCCAAATGATTTTTTGTTTTGCTATTTGTTAGCTAGAATCAATACATTCTATCATTATAATCTCTTCCAAACCACAGATGTGTATGCCTGGCAGGCAAAACCATCAGAGAGACTAAGATCTTCCCCTGCGGTAGAGAAATCTTATTTTTATTTTTAATTAATATAAAATGCACACAGAAACCAGAGGCTGAGAGACCCAAAGGAATCTGTTCTAAAGCCTTCAGCACTCTTAGTATATTCTCATTTCCATGTCTGCATTTTTCAATGCTTATTTGATATTCCTTTGAAATTCATTTGGCTTGGGCCAAAATAACTCTTGAAAGTGAAAAATGCTCATACAAATAAAATATTTTATTCAAGGATCACTTTCTGTTTTCTCATTTATTTTCTAACAGACTGTCATAAGTTTGAATATGCACATTTTATCTTTTTCCTTCTCCATGATTTCTTCAACCTATGAAAACAGCACATAGCTCAATCAGACTGAGGGACGTCAAGAGGTTCCTCACACATTTCTAGCAATTTTCCCCACTTTAAATTCTTTTTCTCCTCATTCCTTTTAACCTGGAAGTGAATTCCAACTTCTTTGCCTAATCACAACTTTATTAATTTTCAAAATGCTTGGCTCAAAGCCTAGAATTAAAGCTAGTTAAACTGATACTTTACATATTATACAGATAATACAGGGACAATGTCATAATTTAGTGTTCAGTGTTAAACATTTATACTTATTCCGTCAACTCATGTTGAAATACTTGTCATAAATCAGCAATATTTCATAATTATAGATGCTATTAAAACATATTTAATTTAGAAAAATTCAATGGATTTTGCTCATGCTTCTCACAGGTTTGAAAGTGTTTCCATAGGTCTAAAAATAAAATAAGCAATCATAGACAGAAATTATAAATGCTTACTGTTTGCTTTCTAATATACTTGGTACAACTGTATTACATTCTACTGAAGGTGCACAAAATTTATAATAAAATCAATAACTAATAAGATNTTTAATTTAGAAAAATTCAATGGATTTTGCTCATGCTTCTCACAGGTTTGAAAGTGTTTCCATAGGTCTAAAAATAAAATAAGCAATCATAGACAGAAATTATAAATGCTTACTGTTTGCTTTCTAATATACTTGGTACAACTGTATTACATTCTACTGAAGGTGCACAAAATTTATAATAAAATCAATAACTAATAAGATCTTATCAACAACACAAGATAACAAAGTACAAATAAACATAAAACCATAAGACCTTTAAAATAAATCATTTACTTTTTCAGTAGCTAGATTCTCTCAGCTGTAACATGGAGACTTTTGAGCAGAATACCTTGAAATCCCACCTTAGCTCCAAACAGTTGTACCATTAACGTTTTCTCCTTTTACTCTAGCCTAGGGATTTATGTTTCCTCTGAATTCAAATTTCGGCCCACTCACTCAGTTGGCAGCGTTATACTGTCATCTCTTGTACTGTGNGCAGAATACCTTGAAATCCCACCTTAGCTCCAAACAGTTGTACCATTAACGTTTTCTCCTTTTACTCTAGCCTAGGGATTTATGTTTCCTCTGAATTCAAATTTCGGCCCACTCACTCAGTTGGCAGCGTTATACTGTCATCTCTTGTACTGTGGTCTAATACGATGTACCTCAATATGCTATGTCCACAATCATTAACAAATAGTCACTGTGGATCAACTAAGCATAATCTTTAGGCATTTAGGTATATGGAATTTCATTTAATGTGACTGATGCGTGTCTAGACATTGTATAATATGTGGGCAAATGAAGTAGATCAACATAGGAAACATAATGGAAATCTAAGCAATACTTGCCAGATACTACATGAGTGGTTGAGAAAATTATTATAAGGAAAATTCAGAAAAGAAAGAAATTTAATAACCTTGATTTATTTGGAAATGATCGTGCACTAAACTCTGTATAAGCCCTGGAAAAGTAAAAATGAGTAAGATAAGACCCCTGCTTTCGTGAAAATCACCAGTAAAACCCAAGCTAGTCTATGAAGAAGACAAAGCTGGAGGGTTTCTGAATCATTTACTCAGAATATTTAATTTCCTACTTTTTGTAGGCTCTCTGCTCAAGCAGGACAAGTTCAATGTGACATGCATATTCATATTCTGCGGAGTGTCTTGTGCACAGTAGGCACACCCAATGAAATCTCATAAATGATTGATTCTCTTAACCACATGAATTTATAGTCACAAATACCCTACAGAAGCCAGATCAGCCTGAGATAATAAAAATCTGCTGACATGATTTACATACCACCTGAGTGGCACGGCTGCTGTGCTTTCTGACTTATCAGTCTCATGATTTGGCCTGGTAAATGAGTTACGGGCAGTTGAATCCCTTGTGACTCAGATTTGATTTTATGGCCATAACTCATAGCTAGGATGGAAGGAACCTGAAGGAATCTCTTCTCTACCCATCTTCAGCTGTTGTTTCCTTCGGTCTATATTTCAGTCTGCACCTGATATATATGTTTTTAATATAGTAAGCCTTTTACAGACATATAATAAGTAATTTAACTTAGCTTTGATAATGTTAC
>SJYA01000633.1:1901333-1933230 GCA_006410615.1 Neotragus moschatus | reverse complement strand
GAAGGAAATGGCAATCCACTCCAGCACTCTTTCCTGGAAAATCCCATGGACGGAGGAGCCTGATAGGCTACAGTCCATGGGGTCGCAAAGAGTTGGGCACGACTGAGCGACTTCATTTTCTGGCTTTTTAAGTTTGAAAACATATACAGAGTATTTAAAATCTACATTTTAAAAACTCCAATAATAAGCCTCCATGTGTCTGTTTTTATCGTTACTGGGATCAGATTTTTTTTTTTTTTAACAGAGACTGATTGAGTTGTTTGAGCTGTCTTCAAGTTTTCTACCATAGGTTGGTTCTGATCATATACTTATGGGCTTCCCTGGTAGCTCAGCTGGTAAAAAATACGTGTGCAATGCAGGAGACCCCGGTTCAATTCCTGGGTTGGAAAGATCCCCTGGAGAAGGGATAGGCGACCCTCTCCAGTATTCTTGGGCTTCACTAGTGGCCCAGTCGGTAAAGAATCCATCTGCAATGCGGGAGACCTGGGTTCAATCCCTGGCTTGGGAAGACCCCTTGGAGGGAGGCATGGCAACCCACTCCAGTATTCCTGCCTGGAGAATCTCCATGACAGAGGTGCCTAGTGGATCCCAGTCCATAGAGTTGCAAAGAGTGAGACACAGCTGAGCAACTGAGCACACACAGATCATACACTTAGCCAGCCAGAGGCCCACCTGAGAATCTGGGGTTTTCTAGGTCACTTCCTCCTTGGAGGATCCAGAACTCCTACTTTGTCTTTTCAGTACCATGAGATTACCTCAAACTCCTCTTAAACCTTCAGTAGCTTTTTGCCTACCTTGCTGCCGCTGCTAAGTCACTTCAGTCGTGTCTGACTCTTAGTGACCCCGTGGACTGCAGCCTACCAGGCTCCTCTGTCCATGGGATTTTCCAGACAAGAGTACTAGAGTGGGGTGCCATTGCCTTCTCCTTTTGCCTACCTTACTCTTCTTTTAAAAAGTAGTAACAGAAAGTTGGCTCACTTGCAATTCCTTTCTCTCCAGGATCTTAACCATATGAGTTCTAGTTGTTTTAACCATTCTCATAGGTCAACACCACTTTTTAATTTTTGTCTTTTAACTGGCTTTTCTCATTGTTTTGTGTTAGTGTGTCACATGCTGCTCCATGAGAGCCAGAAGTGAAATCAACTGCTTTCATCTCATTCTCTTTATCATCCATTCCGCATATAAAAAGCAGGGTAATTTTCATAAAATTTTAATCAGATGTTTCCCTCCTCCAGTGGCTTCTTACCACATTTACACTCAAATCCCCATCACTTCCCCGCCTCTCTCTCACACTTTATCTTATACCTGACCCTATCCCTTCCATACTCGACATCCTCCTGCCACAGTGACCTTCCTGCTGTTTAGACATGCAAGTTCGTTACACCCAAGACTTCACACTGGCTGCTTTCTCTGTCTGAGATGCACACCCAACCAGTTCTTCGTATGTCTGGCTTCTCAGTTCACATGACAGCACTCAGAGAGGCCTTCCAGGAGCACAGCAGTCTAAAGCAGCTCTGCTCCATCAGACACATCATATTATGGGACGGTGTTTCCTTCAGGTTGAAAAGGAAGAAAGTGAAAGTGACGTAGCTCAGTTGTGTCCGACTCTTTGTGACCCCATGGACTGTAGCCTACCACGCTCCTCCGTCCATGGGATTTTCCAGGCAAGAGTACTGGAATGGGTTGTCATTTCCTTCTCCAGAGGATCTTCCTGACCCAGGGATCAAACCCGGGTCTCCCACATTGTAGGCAGACAGTTTACCATCTGAACCACCAGGGAAGCCTTCAGGTTACTTGGCTTCTAGTCCTCTAATCTTGTGATCAGACTGGAATAGTAAGGGGATTAATTAACCCAGCTCTGAGAGAAGCAGAGAGACTGGGTAGAGATGAATATATACCAGGGCCCCAGGCCCAATTTTAATATTTGCTCAAACTGCTTGATATTTCTGAGACTCCACTTTTAGGAATTCCCTGTTTTATTTAGAGGTAGAAGTACACTCTGTATATAGCATGCTAAACAGATAACCCAAAACTCATTAGTTGCTGCTGTTTCTGTTTAACTTCTCTGTGTAGTTATAATCTTATAAATTCTCATTATACCCATCTTGGAAAGTAAACAGACCTAAAATCAAGAAGAGTGTTCTCAGAGTGAAAAAAAGTTTCTCATTACAGTAATAATAAAAAAAGAGATAAATCAATCAACTTGGAAGTCTTCTTTTTAATTTTTTTGCATTACACTTAATATCTATTTCCTTCCATTTCCCCTCATTTAAAAATTCTGATTATAACTTTAATTTTTCTGAGATTTAGCTAGCATGTTTTAATCAGCAAAAATATGTTTCAAGTTTGAACTTGCATAAATTTGAAAAAATCACATAAGACTTTAATGAAACATTAATCACAGAAATAAATTTAGCATTTAAACTACACGTTAAAGGGTATTCTTGCTCTTAACTGCAAGCAACATCAATTATTTCTCACTGAACATCACTGGAATGTTAATCAGCAAATTCAGAAAGTAGGACACTTGGTCCTCATTTACCTTCTTGCATAGAGATTTACTGGCTTGTATAAATCCAGTAGAAGCCAGGAATCATCATTTCACTCACCATGGGTTGCAATGTGAGACCCAGAAGCCAATATTAGCTTTCACTTGTAAGGAAATCAGGAAACCATGCAATGAATGTGATTAAAGTAAATCCAGCTCGGTTGCCATCTCATGTCTGTGCACACCACAAGCTACACCCATGAGACATTTCTGAACTGTCCCCTAAGTGTCTGTGGATGCCTTGGTATCTTTGCATATGCACCTGGCATGCCCTCCCTCTCCCCCAAAATGTCCTACCACTTGTCAAGACCCAAGTCCAAGAGTGCACCCTCTGTGAGATCTTCCCTCAGAGCTTTGCAGCATTCTGTCCACACCTTGATTAGGACATTTATTTCACTGCATTGTTTCCTTCCACGTGCCTGTGGGGTCTTATCTGTCAGTCGTTTTTGTGTCCTTCCTGCCACTTCAACTTCTATTACAGAGTAGATGCACAATAAATATTTCTTAAATGAATCAATAATCAACCATGAGAACTTCACCTTGCTTTCCCCATATTAAAAAATTAATTTATCCTTTAAACTTATTCTCCAGAAGTAGGCATTCATACAATTAGCTGGAAAGAACAATTTAAGCTTTTGATAATTGACTTTGGCCTTATCACTCAGTGCTGTCAATGTCAACTGATTTTTTTTCACCTAAAATAAGAGGATGTATAATGGTCATTCTGAGTATCTGATACAAGCTATAGATACTTTCTCCAGAATTTATTCACAACCACCTATGCACAAAACTGATCAATATCAGGCTCTGAACTGGTTCAAATTCTGGTTTTGTCATTTACCAGCTGTATGATCTTAGGAAAATCACTTAACTTCTCTGTGTCTTGGTTTCTTCATCTTTCAATAGGGATAACAATAGTACATATCTTAGAGGGTTGTTATGAGGATGAAATGAGTTAATTATATAACACATTTAGAACATGGCTTGGCATAGTAAGCCCTATAGAAACTACCAGGATTAGGCTCTGGGAACTGGAGGTATCAAGATAAATTGGACAGGATTTCTTTCCTTGAGGAGCTCAAAGTCTCATGAGGAAGACAGCTATACAAATAAAAGATACTCTGGTAGAAGTCTGGACAAAGGAGCAGAGGATGGAGCACTTTCCTTCTGAGGCCTAGGAGAGGGTACCAGGCAGGAGGTGGTATTTTAGCTGAGAATCTATGGATAAGCAGGAGTCACTGGTTGCATTAGTTGAGGATGTACATTTTAGGCAGATGTAGGCAAAGACACAATTTATGCAGCCACTGAGAGTGACTTCAGTCTAGTGTTGGAGGTGAAAGGTGGTGGAAGTACCCCTGAAGCACGTTGCAGACACTATAAACCCATTTATTCAACACCCATGTTCACTGCTTCTTCCCCTGCCCTCCCTGTTGGAGTCGGGGAAGTGAAACATCAGATCTTCCCAAACAGGTGAGGTCCTGTGACAGTTAATAGGGCTTTTGCTGAAAAGGGCCTCTCCTACAGGATAAAAATTGAAAGCTTTCAAGAAGAAACTTTCTTTCTTTCTTTCTTTTTGCTTTGTTCCTACCTGGAACTTGGGTTTGAAGCTCTCAGACAGGAAGAGGAGAGCCACCTGCTGAGGTACAGTAGGAATACCCAGAAAGCTCGGGTCCCTGGGGGCTGTGCTCAGTAGTGGCACTGCCTGCACACCTCCCTCTGGACTTCCTGTTTGTGAGAAATATCACAGCTGACCAGGCTTTCTCTAGTTCAGAGCCACAGGCATCCCTAACTGACACGAGTGGTAAAAAATGCTGGGTCATCGAAGGCCTCAAATGTTCTCCACTGGGGCTGAGACATCCACATTTGAGCACTGGGCACTCTAGGCTAATTTAGGGGCTTTGAAAATACAGCTTTGCAGTAACACAAACCACACTGTTTTAAATCACAGCTCAGCCAGTTACTCTTCTGGTTAACTTGAGAAAGCAAGTGAAACAAGCTCAGTCTGAGCCTTGTGAGGGAGACACGTGATAGAACTTATTTTGGGATGCAAACCTTCGCCATAGCATGCTGGAAAGACCTGAGTAGGTCAAGAGCAGAGAAAGAGTGAGAGTTTGCTACGTCCTTGCAGAGCAAAATAAATCTGATCTAAAGATTCAGAAATTGTTTCAGAACCTAAAGTGAATCTAGTTGACATTTTTAGCCATAACATTCTGATGGTGCTGGATTTTATAAATGCTCTTTGAGATTTATAATACCTTTATGACTAAAGGTCTTATCTTTTCGTGTGCCATAAATTTCTGTGGCATCTTGTATTCCCAGGAATGCAGTGAGAAGTTGATAAATAACTGCCAAGAATAGCCAGGAATGCAGGAACAAATAATTTAAGATTCATGACTCCATGCTAGTGGCACTATGAGTGCTTTCAGTCTGTTGATAACCAAAGTAGTAAGAAGTT
Source organism: Neotragus moschatus (assembly GCA_006410615.1). NCBI lineage: Eukaryota > Metazoa > Chordata > Mammalia > Artiodactyla > Bovidae > Neotragus > Neotragus moschatus. Next base: position 1,928,227 of record SJYA01000633.1, on the reverse strand, counting down.
CAAATTCAACTCTATTTCCCTTGTGGTCACCTTCTACAAAGCATGTGTGGTGCTCAGACATGTCCTACTCTTTGCAACCCCATGGATTGTAGCTTACCGGGTTCCTCTGTCCATGGCGTTTTCCAGGCAAGAATACTAGAGTGGGTTACCATTTCCAGCTTCAGAGGATCTTCCCAACCCCAAACTCAAACCCAAGTCTCTTGCATCTCCTGTTTTGGCAGGTGGATTCTTTACCACTGCGCCACTTGGGAAGCCCCTATAAAGCCTAATTAAGCCTGCTTCTGCTACTGCTGCTGCTAGGTCACTTCAGTCGTGTCCGACTCTGTGTGACCCCACAGACAGCAGCCCACCAGGCTCCCCTGTTCCTGGGATTCTCCAGGCAAGAACACTGGAGTGGGTTGCCATTTCCTTCTCTAATGCATGAAAGTGAAAAGTGAAAATGAAGTCACTCAGTCGTATCTGACTTGTAGTGACCCCATGGACTGCAGCCCACCAGGCTCCTCCATCCATGGGATTGTCCAGGCAAGAGTACTGGAGTGGGTTGCCATTGCCTTCTCCCTAGGAAGCAGAAAATGAAAAATCTTTGTCCCCAGATATCTACACTTTCTTGTCAAGGATGCTTGAAAGTTCTGCATCAGAGATGATCTACTTTGAAGAATAAAAGAATACTGCCCAAAGTGAGTGCCTAGGACCATCAGCACCAGCCTGATAAAGATAATCTGATGCTCAGATTGAGGATAACTGATTTCTCAAAGTTACACAACTAATAACTGGCCAAGCTGGGATTTGAACCAAGGTCTGTGTCACTGCAAAGCTATACTTTTAACTCCTACATTATACTGCAGCACTTTCATGCCCTAAGCCTCCCTGTTCCTTAAGCCAAACTGTTTGCAGATTATCCCAAGCTAAAGAAGGGAGCTAGGCAGTCAATGGGGGTGACAACTTTCTGCTAGTTCTCTCGGACAAGACTTAGTCACTGTGAGGCTGAGCCAGATGATGCCTTGTTGAGGAACCTCCTTGCTCCCAGCTGGCGGAGGAGACACATGTAGGAGAATAAAATCACCTTCATTAGACTATTCATCAAACTATTCAAAGCTCCATCAAGTTGCCTAGCACCAACCAAACCAGGAAGATGGTGTGAATGATTTAAATCTATTTAAATTTATACTTATTTAAATCAAATAATATGCAACCCCAGTGTTATTCTAGGGCTTATTGTTTTACCTGTCTCAGGAACCTGACAGTGTCAGAATCTCTGGAACTGGTCCAGATGGACACAGTTTAAATTTGTCATTCTCACTTAAGGGCCACACGTGTGGGAAGTGTGTGAGAATGCATTTCTTCCTACTCCCACAGAAAGGCAGAGAGAGGGTGCTCTGCTTGCAGATGCAGGCTCAGAATCAGATGAAGAGGCTATTACAGTCGTCCCCTCGTATGTTGGGGGACTGGTTCCAGTACCCACCAAGACATGGAAACAACTTAAATGCCCATCAACAGAGGAATGAATAAAGAAAATGTGTTACATGCATAAAATATAGTATTACTCAGCCATAAAAAAGAAATAAAGGCATTTGCAGCAACATGGATGACTGAGCTTATCTACAAAACAGAAGCAGAGTCATAGACATAGAAGACAAATTTATGGTTACCAGAGGGTAAGGGAAGAGGGATAAACTGGGAGACTGGGACTGACATATACACACTGAAAGTGAAAATGAGGTCTCTCAGTCGTATCCGACTCTTTGCAACCCATGGACTGTAGCCCACCAGGCTCCTCAGTCTATGGGATTTTCCAGGCATGAATACTGGAGTGGGTTGCCATTTCCTTCTCCAGGGGATCTTCCTGACCCAGGGATCGAACCTGGGTCTCCTGCATTGTAGGCAGATGCTTTACTGTCTGAGCTGTAAAATAGATAACTAATAAGGACTTACCATTTACCACAGGCAATTCTACTCAATACTCTAATGGCCTATAGGGAAAAAGAATCTAAAAGAGAGTGGATATATGTATAATTGACTCACTTTGCTATATTCTTGTTATATGTTTGATTCACTTTGCTATAACACAACATTGGAAATCAACTATACGCCAATAAAAATTAAAATTAAATATAAAAAAACCTCCACTTCACCCACTTAAAAAAAAGTCCCTAGGAGTTACAACCCAAAGAGAAGCTGGCCCCCTTCTAGGACCAAGAGAAGCATGAACGTAGCAGATGAGTTTGGGACTCCAGGAAGGAAGGAAGTAGCACATGGGTTCCACGGTCAGTCACTTCGCTCTGTCACCTAAGCTCCTTTTTCAGGGCCCGGGCACTCACCTCAGCCTGCCAGATGGGGTTCACAGTGTTGCCAATGATTTTGGATCGCCTCTCCTGTCCGTGGTGGGGGAGGGCAGGAAAGATGCTGTGCTTCCCAGGCTGAATAGAAATCTTCAGATAAGGGTCTGGGTTGAAAAACATCCCTTTCTTCAACCCCATGGCCTGGAAATCTATAAAATAGAGGATATTTAAATTTTATGTGTTTTAGCAAGGTTAAAGATGATCTGTCCATGGAATTCTCCAGGCAAGAATACTGGCGTGGGTAGCCATTCCCTTCTCCAGGGGATCTTCCTGACTCATGGATCAAACCTGGGTCTCCCGCGTTGCAGGCAGATTCTTTACTGTCTGAGCCATCAGGGAAGGCCCAAAAGATTATATTAGGTTTTATACAAGGAGTCCATCTGAAACACGGGAAAAATGTTCACTCTTGAACCACCATTTTTCACCTCATTACAAGATATGGAGTGATGTGTCTCCAGAACCCATTACATGGAACATTTACTGATGCATTGGTTTGGTAATAACTGCCTGTAATAAATCAATACTGGCACTGTGGTCACTATGCTTTTCAAGAGAGGACTGTTGACCTTTTCTGGTTTGGACTTCTGGCGCTCCTCAGGCTGGTTGGGATGAGGCTGAGGCTTACTTCAGGAAACCTGGGTGCACACTGAGGGGGGAAACCCATCTTGGAAAATTCAGTGGGTCTAGGTGAAAATTCTTCAAAGTGGAGACAGAAAAACAAGGGTTCTAGTCTCACAGTAAATAGGATCTTCACTGAGTAAGGAAAGAGAGAATTAGGAGAAAAAAGAGAAAGATGAAGATTAAAAGAATGAAGAGCAGGGGCATTGGAGGAAAGGAAAAAATCATTGGAGGAAAAGAAAAAAGCTCCCCCATGGAGCTAGTGTACTTCAGTGAGGAGAGTTCTGAGGAGAGACCATGCTGTCAGGAGGAAAGGCTTTGGAAACTGAGCCATTCCCTGTAATTGAAAGTATCTGATCATGTAAAATTTCATGCTGTGTGTAGGCGGGGGAGAGAGGTGATAGTGGTTTATGGCTGTTCTGCCGACAATCTGAAATCATCTTATATTTATTAGAAATAAATGTATAATATCAAAAACATAATTAAAAGTTTGTATTATTATTTTCCAAAAAATTGTTCCTACTTATACATAAGTAAAAGAAACAGTTAAAAATACATTGCATTGATTCTCAAGTATGATATAAGTTGTGAGATGTTTGGAGGAATTTGTCACTGATGGAAAAAAGTACAGAAGTTCAGCTCAGTCATGTTCAACTCTTTGCGACCCCATGGACTGCAGCACACCAGGCTTCCCTGTCCATCACTAGCTCCTGGAGTTTGCTCAAACTCATGTCCATCGAGTCAGTGATGCCATCCAACCATAGAAGTGAAAGAAGAAGGTAAAAATACATCGGATTGATTCTCAAGTATGGTGTAAGTTGTGAGGTGTTTGGAGGAATTTGTCACTGGGGGGGGGGGAGTACAGAAGCTTTCATGTGAATTTAGTTAAACGATACTTTGAATTGATTCAAAGGAATCTCCATAACAAAACTGTTCTTCCCCTCTTGCATTATAATATACTGCTGTGAGGTGGAATAAAGGTTAGAAAATACAAACATCACAGACATTTGCAAAACTCAGGTATCACCCATAGAAACGTGTGACAGCCTGAGTCTTTTCTCTTTAGAAAGGTCTGTTTGTAGGGTTGATCTTTCGCTACTGTCCGGGGTGGTGGGGGTGGTGGTGGTGGTTTCTCACACTTCAGAACTGATAACTCCTCTCTGTGCCTCAAGTGTTTGTACAAACTACCTTGTTTACACTGAACACCTGCTTTCTCTGGGAGTCCGGAATTTTAGTAAGTCCTAGGAGGAATTTGGCCACATGAGCAGCCCCCAGTGAAAACCTTGGACTCTGAATCTTTATTGAGCTTCCTTGTTTCCCTGGTGGCTCAGAAGGTAAAGAATCTGTTTATAGTGTGGGAAACCTGGGTTTGATCCCTGGATCAGGAGAATCTCCTGGAGAAGAGAATGGCAACCCACTCCAGTATTGTTGCTTAGAGAATTCCATAGACAGAGGAGCCTGGTGGGCTACAGTCTGTGGGGTCGCAAAAAGTCAGACATGACTGACTAAAAAACTTTTTGATAGATAACAATTCATATTTTTATCATAACTTATTGCTGGGGAAAATGAACCCAAGCTGTACGACCCCAGTGGGAGAGGACTCATGGAAATTTGCACCTGGTTTCTTCCAGATTTCATCCCAGGTACCCTTTTCCTTTGCAATTTGCTTTTTCTCTTTTCAGTGTTTTATAGTCATGAGTACGACAATACTCATGAGTTCTCCTAGTGGATCACCATTTCTGGGAGGTGGCATTGGGGACAATGGCGAGGGTGTGATAGACATATAGATTTATTTACCATAAAATAATATGACTATCATCGCCTTTGTCACCTCCACTACTACTGCCGGGCATTTATTGATTAGTTGCTAAGTTCTGGGCACCATTCTATGCCCTTCAAATACATAATCTGATTTAATCCTAACTCCGACAAACTCTACAAAGTAGTTATTATATCACTAGTTTGAGGAAGAAAATATAGAGGCTTCTGAGTTAAGCAACTTGAACAGGTTTTTATAGTTGGTCAATGTCAGAAATGAAATTTGAACCTGTCTCTTTGATTCCAAAGTCTGGATTTTTAACCAATATGTGATACTACCTTTTTATAAAAATTCCAACTTTGGCATGGGTCAAATAGGTATAAATAGGTCTTTAGGTATAAACAGGTCTTTTGAAAAAATTCTCTTCCATCACACAACTTATCTAAATCTGCATAATATGTCTTTATCATGGGTTTGATACATGATAAGTCTAGTCATGCTTCATTGTTCTTGTTTTTTTTTTTTGTCCAAAAGAAAACATATTTCTTTACTATTCATTCATTTATTCTTCCAGAATAATCTTAGTAATTTTTTAAAAAGCTGCCTCCATAGAATTGGAATTTTGATCAGAATTGTTTTAAATTTATAGATTAATTTTGGAAGAAATGGGAACTTTATACTCAGGAGTATATATTTCTTCATATTTTCATTCCTCATTTCATGTCCTCCAGTGAGGTTTTATAGTTTAAATTCAATTTGTATACTTATTAAAATATGTGTTTCACAGAGTAACATGTTTGAAAACTGCTATATTAAGAAGTCAATTAGGAGTTTAAAGAGCGCTTGGCTGGGAGTCAGTATATTCAGATTTTAGTCTGGAACACTTACTGTTGAATTTTATAACTTTAGAAAATTGATGTAACTTTTTGGGTCTCAGTTTCTTCAACTCTGAGATTGTTGGAATGGATGTGTATAATAATACATAGAGGTTTATGATTTTCCCAAAGTAAATGATACATTAATGGGAGAATATTTAATTTTCCTCCATTTTTCCTGTATTAGTTTTTTGTTCTGATGACAAACATGATATACACTTATTATAACATTTTTAAATACAGAAGGAAAAGAAACAGAATTTTAAAGTTATTTCAAATTGTACTGCCTAGTGGCAGCCATTGCTAAATTTTTTCTTTATTGTCTTTCAATAATTTGCATAGTTGAGATTATAATGTATATATAAATACTTGTCCCATTTTTTTCTTTTGCCTGTATTATATAATAAAAATGTCTGGTCCCATGTCTCTTAGAACATTTTGTATACATAATTCTTAAGAGTATATGGTATTTCATTATTTGTGGTAATTTTGAATGTTTAAATTGTCTCTAATACCTGTGAGGGAAAACCCTTTTATTTGCATTTGTAATTTGTTGAGGTTGCAGTGTTAATTCTTTGAAAATTAAAGGGATAATAGTTACATAGGAAATTTTTTACCACCAAGAAGTGGTAAAAACTGAATATATAAACAGATTTGAAAAGTAAAACATTTGCATCAACAATCTTGCTTTGCCATATCTACTGAATTCTTGAAATTTTCCATGATCTATCTTTCTGCTTATTTCTTGTTTTATATCCTAAAAAGAAAAGCAGTCCAATTATATGCAGTATCTCCAGTTCTTGAGGTTTTTTTTTTTTTTTTAATCTCTCTGTATACTGGAGTGGATATTCACATATTACTCTCAGATAAGATGCAAGGGTGAAATTCTTTGAGCCCTTGCAAACCTGAAGATGTGTTTCTCTTACCTTCTCACATAAATGACAATCTGGTAGGCACAGAAATCTTCAGCTAAAATATGCTGCCCTTAAAGCTCTGTAGCCTTTGCTTCATGATTTTAGTGTTCTGTATTATAAGACAAGTCTGAAATTAACATGAGGTTTCTTCTTTCGTATCATGCTTTTTCCACTCAGATGGCTACTCTGTTTGCATCTGAAAATTTCTTTTAAAAAAAGCATTTGTCTAGACATTGCTCTCTGCACATACTTTTTTCCTAGTACGTGATAGTCAAATTTAAAGATGCAAAATTATATCCAGCCAAAAAAATCTTTCTGCCATTATTATTTGTTCTGATCTCTTCATCAGAATTATCCATGTATTGCTCTGTATTTGTCATCCATCTTTTTACTTCTTTATCTTTTTAATGTCTGACTTTTCTGTGTTTTCGATAAATCTCAAGTCGGTCTACCATATCATAGATTCTAATAATGTAGTGGTGAGTATGCTCTTCGCTGCTTTCTAAAATCTCTCAAAGCTCACTTTGGATTCAATGACTGTACCTTTCAGAATTTATTTTAAATCTCTCCTTGACTATAATAGACAGAAAAATGGTCTCACACAGATGACCATGATCTAATTCCTGGAACCTGTGAATATGTCACCTTACACAGTAAAAGGGACTCTGCAGACATGCTGAAGAATCTTGACTGAGATGGAGAGATTCAGTGTAATGATAAGAGTCCTTATAAAGTGGAGGAAGGAGGAGCAAAATGAGGAGAAAGTGATGTGACAGCAGAAGCAGAGACTGGAGTGATACAGCCGTGAGCCAAAAACATGCATAACAGACTTTAGAACCTCAAAGAGATGAGCATATTCTTCCTAGGAGATCCCAGAAGGGAACCAGCTCTGCCTGTTGATACTTGATTTTCATCCCTTAAGATTCATTTTGGATTTCTGATCTCCAGAACTGTATGAATACATGTGTGTTGTTTCAAGCCACTAACTTTATGGTAATTTGTTATGGCAGCAATAGGAAACAAATACACTTGACTTTCTTTTAGCTTCAAAGACCTCCCTTATCATTTTTCTTCATCCTAGACTTCTTCCCTGATAGATTTTGCACTTTTCTGTGTTTTATAGAGGGTATAAGCAGACGAGTGACATATCCTTTACTTCTCCTCAGTAGATATTTGTGACAAAATACTTCCTTTTTCCTTTTGAGTGTTATGTCCTTCAACTTTTTTTTTTCCCATTCTCCATACATTTTTTAGGTCCATGAGTAGGTTGTGTGTAGTTCTGGTATTGTCCATCTTTAGATAGTTTGGTTGTACAATGGGCTGCTGTTAGAATCCTCATCCCTACTTTTATACCTGGAGGTGACTAGCATCTAGTTAACTTCTTTGATAATTTTTAGGTTTTGCTTAGTTATAGATTTGATGACCTTTTAAGCTTTCTTTGAGGCATGACATTTATCATGATACTTTAAGCTGTATTTACTTTTCATTGACAGTGAGTTAAACACAGACATATTCAATTACAAAGTATTATATCTCCACTATCATTCCAGGCGTGCTTCTTTTGTTGCTCATTTTATACCTCCAGTCACATTTCNTGGACAGGGAGGCCTGGCATGCTGCGATTCATGGAGTCACTAAGAGCTGGACACAACTGAGCGACTGAACTGAAATGAATGACATTCGATGTGGAGCACCGTTTCATATGATTATTTGCCATCAGTATAGCTTCTTTTGGTGAGATATCTGATAAGATCAGAAGATCTCTGGCTCATTTTTCAATTGGGTTGTTTTCATATTGATGAAATTTAAGAGTTCTTTGTATATTTTGGATTAACTGTACTTTATTAGATGTGTCTTTTTCAAATATTTTCTCTGAGTCTGTGGCTTGTCTTCTCATGTCCTTGACATTGTCTTTTGCAGAGCAGTTTTTAATATTAATGAAGTCCACCTTACAATTTTTTCTTTCATGCATTATGCCTTTGGTGTTGTATCTAAAAAAGCACTACTCTACCCAAGGTCATTTAGGCTTTCTCCTATGTTATCTTCTAGGAGTTATGTAGTTTTGTGGTTTACATTTANGACATTGTCTTTTGCAGAGCAGTTTTTAATATTAATGAAGTCCACCTTACAATTTTTTCTTTCATGCATTATGCCTTTGGTGTTGTATCTAAAAAAGCACTACTCTACCCAAGGTCATTTAGGCTTTCTCCTATGTTATCTTCTAGGCGTTATGTAGTTTTGTGGTTTACATTTAGGTCTGTGATCCATTTTGAGTTAATTTTTTAAAGGGCATAAAGGTCTGTGTCTAGATTCATTTTTTTTTCTTTTGCATGTGGATGTCCAGCTGTTCCAGTACCACTTGTGGAAGGGATAATTTTGCTCAACTGTATTGCCTTTGCTCACATTTCAAAGATCAGCTGACTATACAGTGGACTATTTCTGGGTACTCTAGTCTATTCCACTTATCTATTTTTCTTTCTTTTTTTCTCACAAGTACCACACTGTCTTGATTACTGCAGTTTTATTGTTAGTCTTGAAGTTGGGAAGCATCGATCCTCCAACTTTGATATTCCCCTTTGACACTGTGTTGGTTGTTCTGGGTCTTTTGCCTTTCCTTGTAAATTTTAGATATCAATTTGTCAGTTTTCACAAAATGACTTGATGGAGTTTTGGTTGGGACTGCACTGATTCTACAGATCAGTTTGGGAAGAACTGACATCCTTACACTATTAAGTCTTCCTATCCATGAACATGGAATATATCTTCATTTATTTAGCTCTTTGATTTAATTCATTAGAGTTTTGCAGTTTTCCTTATAAATAGCTTATACATATTTTGTTAGATTTATACCTAAGTACTTCATTTGGGAAGATGCTAAATAGAAATAGATTTGTGCTTTTAATTTAAATTCCATTTGTTCATTGTGGTAGATAGGAAAGTGACTGACTTTTTGTATATTAACCTTGTTATTATCACTTATCAGTGGATTTTTAGATACATGTTTGCTTTACTGGGGGCTCACTTAAACATGAAAAGCCCTGGCTGACTGTTTATCTTCCAAGGACACTCATGAACACTCATTCGTTTCTTTGATCTCAGATCTCTGACATTAATGGCCTGCAAACAATTTGTTGTTTTGACAATGAGATAAAGCAATAGTTTTCAAACTGGGCTTGATAGAGTTCTAAAGCTTCATGCCATTATGTCTTTTCAAAGCCCACTTTGAGTAAAATTGAGTGAATGGGGCTCTGAACTTTCTATATCATTTTGGCTAGAGCAACTGAGTTTTTCTTTATATTTTTAATTTTGAAGTTATTTTAGATTTAAAGAAGATTTAGCCAATTTCCCTATTAACATGTTCCATAACTATGGTACATGACGAAAACTAAAAAAAAATTAAATGACTCTTAACTATTAACTAGATATGATTAACAAAATTACAGGCTTCATTTGGATTTCCTTGCTCTTTCCACAGATGCATTGTTTTGAGCAGTTCAGTTTTTATCTGTTTTGCCAATTGGATTTTATATGAGATTTTATTTAGATAAAGGTCTGCTAGCTGCTTCTTGTCTCAGATTTTCCCTACCTCCACCTTATAAGTTCTCAATTACTGCTATTTAGCAATGGAGGAAAAGTAGAACAGTAGCTTCTCATCATTTCATCTCGTCTAAAGAATGCACCCATTCCTTACTGAACTCTCCAGAATATTTATGAGGTCAAGGGGAATTTTAAAATATATTTTAAAATTTTGTTTTACAGATGGAGAAATTGAGGCAAGAGGTTGAGTAACTTGTAGGTAAGAGTCAAACTGAAGACATCTCCTGACTGCTGACTGAAATTCTTATTTTTTTTCCACAAAGGCCTTCAGATGAGTAAAACATACCTGAGAGAGAAAAGCTGATCAGCCTCCGACTTCCTTGCCCTTGCACGGTCTCATCAGAACCAATGCTTTTAAAAATCTGTAAGAAAGAAAATGGGAGACAAGCAAAAGCATTGAAATAGATACACTCCAGTACAAACATGCTTAATCACAGTTCTTTCTGTAACTACAGAATACAAACACAGAAGTATAATGATTTCATTAGGTGACTATCGATTAGAATAAGCTTTTAGCAACCTAATGTCTTTTCCAGTAATAGAATGGGAAATGCTAGTAAGGATGAGGTGGTACGTCTCAGAGAAATGGAAATCAGCAAACATAATTAGTGTAATATCAGAGGTCCTTTATAACTACCTATGTAAATAATGCCTTTTAATATTCAAATTTGCAGAAAGGTATTTATTAAAGCAGACCCGGAGGCAGTAAAATTGAGAGGTCAATAGATGTTTACTGGTGTAATTACAAAGTGTTTCTATTAGCAAAGTATAGTTAAAACTGCCGTATCTCCATTTTTTTCTGATCTGTACTACTATCTAGAGATTCCCAGGAAATTTTGTTTTTTAGGGAGGAGCTGAGCATGACATTAAGAAGCTACTCTGAGGTCTCTTTATTTAACTGCCTTCCTGGGAAGTTTCAGAACACAGCTGTTACATGGGTTATCTTCATCTAGTGAGAGTGAAAGTCATTCAGCTGTATCTGACTCTTTGGGACCCCATGGATTATACAGTCCATGGAATGCTCCAGGCCAGAATACTGGAGTGGGTAGCCTATCCCTTCTCAGGGGATCTTCCCAACCCAGGGCTCACACCCAGGTCTCCCGCATTGCAGGCAGATTCTTTACCAGCTGAGCCACAAGGGAAGCCCATCTTCATCTAGTAGGTATTTGCAAATCTGGTTGCTAAAACGTTTTATTTTCCATCATTGCTCAACATTGATTTGTTAATGGATTACTCAAAGCAGCTAGAGTTCTTGTTTCCATTCTCTTCTAGTCAAGTTTTACCCTGAAATGATTCTGAGTATATATTCAAAGGCAGAGTTACCTTTGCATATGTTACATATTTGGAGAAAATAATACCAAAAAATAAATTAAATATAAAGCAAATCTCTACCAGGTCCACTTTTTAGAAGATAAGCTACACTGAAGAAGGGAAAAACAGAAAACTCAGTGACGTCTCACTCAAAGTCTCTTTGTTTCTAGGTTGTGTGGGCTTAATCTCTCTCTGCCTGTCAGTATTCTTGATGCTGAAAGAGCTGTGATCGGATGTGACTGTCAATTTACTTTATTTGAGACTAAGAGTAATGACTGGGCATCACTAAGGCTCATAATTTCAGTCCAAGGCGAGTCCAAAATGCTTATTAGAAAACCTCTTTGTTAAGCAGGTGCCCCTGGTGGACTTCTATGCCTGGCTGCAGCTCATGTGCCAATCTTCCCAGTATGTCTGCTGTTAGGCCACGACCAAGCTGCATCTCAGGGATTCTGGGCTGCCCAGCAGATGGAATCAACGCGGGTGACATACGGAACGGGGTGAGTTGGAACACTGCTTGGTTTGAGGAATCAGCCCTCTTCACACATCTTGCTCCTTCCCAGTCTGTGTTTGTCTTTCTCTTCACCTGGCTGACCCAGAGCAGCAGAGGTCAGCAAACAGAGCAGAGACTGCAACCTCAGGCTGGACCACTCTTCTAGCTCTCAAAGTAGCCAATATGCATGGGTATAATCAGGATTCAAAATTTTTTCATCTTGAAGACTTTTCTTCATTTTCAAACCTACGTCTGGACAAAGGCCATGGGCGATGTGGGCAGACTGGCCTAGGTGGGACATTTACAACTGACTGCTCCTAATTCTAATTTAAAGATGTCAACATCTAACTTGTTTCATCTCAGACTCTGAGTTCCTTGAGAGCACAATATAAAATCTACTTTTAATGGAGCCTTGTAGATATAAGTCTAGAGTGTATGCATTCCAATTTATATTTTTTTACAAGGTGTAGGATTAAACTGCATATGTCTTCCTAGGCTAAATGAGCTTAAACATGCAATGATAACAAAGAATAGTATTCGTTCTTTCTTACTTAGAGCATACATATTTTGATCCTCATATTTAAAGATTTTTCGGTTGGGTATTCAGGGTATTTACAAAAAGGTTCTTCATGTATACTGCGTTGAAACAGGTATGCAGACAAAAAGATAATGTTTATTTTTCAAAAAATACCAAGCTCAGAAGGGAGAAACACATTTTAAACTCCGCAAAATTCTCCCTAACTCTTGGATTTTTGCTAACATTATTTATCAAGTCTTCTCAGTGCCAGACTGATGATACAAACAGGGAGGCAGTAGTGGCTGTGATAAACATTTTCCAGGAAGTAAAGGTATTTGGGAAAGTTGTGTGTTCCAACTTTCTGTTCAAGATGAGCTCCAGAGGCTTGTCTGACGTTAAGAAATCTGTTGTACTCACAAAGAGACACTACCATTTGCTGACTAGGAAAATGGTGTGGAAACTCAGCCAAAACAGTCTCACCCTACAACAACCTGAGACAGAGGGAGCACATCAAGGAATTGCTTATCTTCTCTGGTCTGCACATACCCTTGGCTTTTCAGTCTGTCTGACCCCCATCTGTTATTCCACCCGCTGGGCACATGGTTGTGATGTCACCTCTCAGACACAGTGCACGGTATCAGTGTTTATTTTGTACAGAAATTATCTCTGTACCTCCAAGAAGAAAATGCATGCTCAGCAGGGCTGCTATTACACACAGTGGCCAGGCACTTAAACTTGGGAGGAGGGACCCTGGAGAGGACTCAGACTAGGGGCACAGAGACAGCCTGGAGAGCCTGGAGTGTGGTCCAGGCTGCCACTGTTAGTGTGCTTGATGCATGATGTGGGCCCACCATTTTCAGTTCAGCAAGGTGCCGGGCGGGGCACAGGTGGGGCACAGGTCAACAGATGAAGATCCATGGTCAGTGTGCTCACAGCAAACTGCGACTCCCACAGCGTTATGGGAGGACTGATAATGGGCTCAGTGCTCCCGGTGGGCTGCCCCTGGGGAGGAGTAGTCAGTAGTTCCTTTCCTGATAGGAACACTCCTCACATGGCAGCTTGGAGCCATATCTGGAGAGAACAAGGCTGGGGAGAGCCCTACCAAAGAGGCAGACGAGGTCCCAGGAAGCAGCACAACCACCTTGATTCCTGCAGTCACAGTGTTCTGGCCCCCACCACCAGACTAGCACTCGGGTCTGTGATGAACACACAGAAAAAGGTATGTGACCTTGGGTTACTTATCGGCAAAACTGCGGATGCCTGCACAGTCAGTGCATAGGTTCCCTGTGACCACTTAAGCCTCGTGGATTCAGTGTTCAGCTCCTTGGGGAATGAGGACAGAAGAGAAATGGAACCTTATGAAACCCAACCTGTAGGCCTTCTACTCCAACAACTGGGGAGAGGACCTTGCCTCCTGACAAGGCTGTGACAACCATGGTGCCAACAGGAGGCCCTGCCCAACATCCAGTTCAGGCTCTGGATACCATACCAATCACACCCACTATATTGGACAGCAAACTTAGAAAATAGCCTTTGCGCTAAAAATACTAGACTCACACAGTCTACACAAGGATGCTCCCACATAAAAAGAGCCCTTCAAGACCACAATAGATAACTTTCTCCTAAATTCATAGAGACAGAGAATGTAAAAAAAAAAAGCCCAATTAAAAGAATAAGAAAAATCCCCTGAAAGAACAAAAAAATGAAATACCTATTCAGGCTACCAGACCCCAACTTCAAAAAGGAAGTAATAAAAATACTGGAAGTGAAAGAAAGTGAAGTCGCTCAGTGGTGTCTGACTCTTTGTGATCCCATGGACTGTAGCCTACCAGGCTCCTCCGTCCATGGGATTTTCCAGGCAAGAGTACTGGAGTGGGGTGCCATTTCCTTCTCCAGGGGATCTTCCCGACCCAGGGATCGAATCAGGGTCTCCCACATTGTAGGGAGACGCTTTTACTGTCTGAGCCACAAGGGAAGTCCCTAAAATGCTGAAGGAATTAATAAACATTAATATTGTCAGGTCACTGTAACAATGAACCAGAAACTATAAAGAGGAACCAACCAACATTAGATAACAATTACCAAGATAAAAACTAATCTAAAAGCAATGAGTAGTTCACTAAATAGTACAGAAAAATGAACAGGAAGACAGAATAATGGACATTACCCAATCAGAAGAGCAGACAGAAAGACAACCCAAAAAATGAAAGTGACAAGCAAGATCTATGGGATAGTGTGAAGCGTGCCAACCTACACATAATAGGGGTTCCAGAAGGAGAAGAGAGAGAGAAGGGAATAGAAAATGTACTTGAGGAAAGTATGCCTGAGAACTTCCTAAACCTAAAGAAGGAAACAGATATCCAGGTACAGGAACCTAAAAAACCCACACAAAGTCATATCATAATTAAAAAGACAAAAGTTAAATATGAAGAGAGGAGTCTAAGGGCACCAAGAAGAAAAACAAAGAATATCATACTAAGTGAAGTAAGTCAGGCAGAGAATGACAAATGTTATATAATATGTGAAAAATAAAAAATACAAAGTAATAGTTATTCAAAATAGAAACAGATTCACAGACACAGAAAATTTATGGTTAAAAAAGGGTAAAGAGAGGGAGGAAAGGAATGAATTAAGAGGAAAGATTAACAGATAGAAATTATTATCCATAAAATACAAGCAATAAGGATTTATTATTTAGGTCAGAGAACTACATTCAATATCTTATAATAACCTACAATGGAAAATAATCTGAAAAAATAAGAATGACTTTGCTGTATACCTGAAACTTACACAATATTGGAAATTAAATATACTTCAATAAAAGAAATTAGTTTATATCTATATAGATGAACATTTTTCATTACTAGAGTGAGAGAATTTATCAAGTTTTTCCTGTTTGAGAGAAATGTTTATACAGTAGGTGCAATTATAGTAACATCTTTTATTTACTTTAATCCTTTATAAGCCACATATAACACAAAAACATAGTAATCAATCAATACAAATTAATTAAAATTGCCTCTCCATGCACAACCTCTTTAAATCTTCTTTCAGCATTAATGAAAGCCAAGAACGGGAACTGCCTAAGTTGCAAAACGCCTTTGTGACCAATCACTGCAGCCATTCACTTTCCCAACACCAGCACTACTGTAGTATTCTGAAGGGCCCACTTGGTTGCCCCTTAGATGTTTTTCTATCCTCAAGCCAATACACATAGTATTATCTAGAATGGATGAGACAAGACACATGCCTTTTCTTAACGACATATGAAAGAGGAAGAGTAGAAGGAGAAATTGGAAGAAACAACCTACAGACCACTGGCAATTCTCAGGCAGATCAATTTCAGGAAAGCAAACATATGTGAAGAAAGCTGAGTGCTGAAAAATTGATGCTTTTGAACTGTGGTGTTGGAGAAGACTCTTGAGAGTCCCTTGGACTGCAAGGAGATCCAACCAGTCCATTCTGAAGGAGATCAGTCCTGGGTGTTCATTGGAAGGACTGACGCTAAAGCTGAAACTCCAGTATTTTGGCCACCTCATGTGAAGAGTTGATTCACTGGAAAAGACTCTGATGCTGGAAAGGATTGAGGGCAGGAGGAGAAGGGGACGACAGAGGATGAGATGGCTGGATGGCATCAGCAACTTGATGGACACGAGTTTGAGTGAACTCCGGGAATTGGTGATGGACAGGGAGGCCTGGCATTCTGCGATTCATGGGGTTGCAAAGAGTTGAACGTGACTGAGCGACTAAACTCAGCTCAGCTCAAACATATGGAAACTGAGAACCTGAAATCATTGTTCTTATTACCCCTGGGAATATCATCATGTACCCCCAGGGAAATATTTATCCCCTGTTGAAAGCAGTTGAGATAGATGAAAGGGTGATACCTGGCTTGAGATAGAGCAATGCTAACTGCAGGTGGTTGAGAAGTACTTCAGAGACATGCCTAGATGAGGTGGCAATGATATTCAGAGTGTATCTGTGAACTGTTTAGCATTCCAAAGGTTCCTAGAAATATTTAGTGATAAAAGCTGGATTTCTTGCAGTCAACATGGTAGAATCCCAGAGTGCTTGAACATGTAAATGAAATAGCATCTGAGTTTTAAATAAGAGGAAAAAGCTGTTCCTGCTATTCTCTCATGAACCAATCATGCAAAAGCAACAAGAAGAGAAACAAAAGGCAAACTCCATCCTTACTAAAACCACAAGATATTGATAACTCTGAACACAATATATGAAGTATGGTTGCTATATGCACTGGAGGTAAAACTGGGGTATGGAAAGACATCAAGTCAAGATGCACATGACTGCAAATAAGGAGAAACAAAGGCAGTGTAAGCACCTTGGAATATACTGAAGAAAAATGCAAAACAAGAAAAACAAACCGAAAGGTATACCATATTCTTAAACAGAAAAACTCGAAAATGGTAACAATTTCGGTACGTTCTTAGTTAATCTATATCATTATGTGATAGCAGTGAAACTACCAATAGCATTTGAAATTGGACAAGCTAACTCAAATTTTCCTATGTGAGAAAGAAAAACCAAGAACAAACAAGATTCTCTAATAAAAAGGGAAAATAATGAGGAAGAAATGCTGTAAAAGATACTTAACCATATTATGAAGCAAGTATAATTAAAACTATATGATGCTTGTACATGAATAGTCATAGCAGCAAAATAGAAGGTACAGAAATAGACCCCAAAAAGTAGGAAATATAATAAAGGTGAGTTTTCAAATCAGGGGAGAAAATGGGACATCTGGATAGTAAGTCTGGAAGATGGTGATGCATTTGGAGTAATGCCTCGTTTATATAATAGAAAAAAATTCCAAATTGATCAAACATTTAAATGTTAAAGTCAAAATCCTAAAAGCATTGGGGGAAAAGATGGAAGAATATTTTTATGATCTCATACTTGAAGAGTTTTTCCTGCCGGTGAAGAAAAGCCCTGAAGTCACAAAAGAAAACACTGATAAGCTCAACTCTGTAGAAATAAAAACGCATACTTGGAAAAGCCACCATATATCAAAAGATAAATGACAAACCTGGATAAGTACTTTCAACTCACATATTCAAAAGTCTAATTTATTTCTTGTCTAAGAAACAAAAACAACAACCAAAAGAAAACAAATATGAACAAAGCATATCAAAGGATAGTTTACATTAAGAGAAAGGAGAATCAGCTCTAAAAATTAAGAAGTATTTGACCTTGACTACAATAAGGAAAAATGTTAATCAAAACTACAAGCTGACTTTGCATCTGTCACATTGGTAAAAAACAAAAAGCTTGAGAACTTACAGGGGTGATCTGCCAGGGTTTGAGCTGTCTTTTGACTCAGCCCCCACCCTTCTAAGCCCTGTGAGGCTGGAGTGGAGAATGCGCACAGCACCTCTGCTTTGCCACCTGGCGCCTGCACAGGCTCTGCCAGCAGGAGGTGCCGGAGGGGAAGAGGAAGATGGAAGGAAGGGAAAGAGACTAGCTCTGCCCTCTCTGCTGCCTGTTCTGGTCCACATTACCCCAGCAACTGTTTTCACCTGGGGCTTCAGTGCTTCACCATTGCAGCAGCTAAATCCAGTTTGTGGATTTTCCCCAATACTCTTCTAACACTGAAAAGGCAGTCTGACCTTTCCCCTCTCAGTGAAGCAGCATCAATAACCTGAGAAGTCCGGCCTGGGTCCGTGCGGTACTTCCTCTAAGCTTGCAGCACTGTTGAATAAAATCCTCCTCCAAACAGGTCTGCATTTCAGTACTGTAAGGTCCTTTCTTTAAGCTTCTAAGTTTTATTTCAATCTCTTCACTTCTCCGGCCTTAGAGATGGCACTTTTTTTATTTTTTGTGGACTTACTACCTTACTGATGGGAGCTTCCCTGGTGGCTCAGAGGGTAAAGCGTCTGCTNCCTCCAAACAGGTCTGCATTTCAGTACTGTAAGGTCCTTTCTTTAAGCTTCTAAGTTTTATTTCAATCTCTTCACTTCTCCGGCCTTAGAGATGGCACTTTTTTTATTTTTTGTGGACTTACTACCTTACTGATGGGAGCTTCCCTGGTGGCTCAGAGGGTAAAGCGTCTGCTTGCAATGTGGGAGACCTGGGTTCGATCCTTGGGTTGGGAAGATCCCCTGGAGAAGGAAATGGCAACCCACTCCAGTACTCTTGCCTGGAAAATCCCATGGACAGAGAAGCCTGGTAGGCTACAGTCCGTGGGGTCGCAAAGAGTCGGACACGACTGAGCGACTTCACTTCACTTCACGTTACTGATACCTTGAAAGTGAAAGTGTTAGTCACTCTGTCATGTCCAGCTCTTTGCAACCACATGGACTGTATGTAGCCCACCAGGTTCCTCTGTTCATGGAGTTCTCTAGGTAAGAATACTGGAGTGGGTTCTTGTTTTAATTCTCTTAACAGATTTTTTAAATCTGTTTAACAATTATTCATATGAAACTCTAAGTAACTGGTATGATATCCAATTTGCTCTTAACTGATACAGTGGCCAAAGTGTGGAGACAAAGGCAGTCTCACTCATTATTGCTGCTGCTGCTGCTAAGTCACTTCAGTTGTGTCCGACTCTGTGTGACCCCATGGACTGCAGCCTACCAGACTCCTCTGCCCATGGGATTTTCCAGGCAAGAGTACTGGAGTGGGGTGCCATTGCCTTCTCCTTCTCATTATTGAGAGGAGTGTTAATTGATACACACACATCCCCAAGAGAGCTGGTAAATGACCATTAATTTCATGTCTAGGAATTTATCACAAAATTACTCACTTGTGTGTTAAATACCATGTATAAAAGGACATTTATTGTGGCTTTGTTTATATAGAGCAAAAGATTGGAGGGGAAATGAAAAGTTAATGGATAAGGGAATGCTAAATAAATTACAGTGTATTCACTAGTGAAACACTTTGCTGCAATTAAAAAAATATATATATATATATATATAGATAATTTTATTTTTTAAAAAGCCGAATCTGTTAGTGGCCAGCAGAAGATTGTGTGGGGTTATCAAGAAGGCTCCTGGAGTTGAATTAAGACCTGTGGGATTAATTCACATGTATCTCTCCTACTCCCATTCTCATGTCCTCTTTACATCTGCTTTTTTAAAATATAAATTTATTTATTTTAATTGGAGGTTAATTACTTTACAATATTGTATTAGTTTTGCCATACATCTGCTTTTTGAAGTTATAAGTATGAATGCACATACTGTTGTAAAGCCCAAAAGTGAAATTCAGTAAAAAACAGAGTGACGATCAAGTCTTCATGCCCTTGCAGGGGAACTTCCATTTCAGAAGCATGAGGACACATGGTTCTTGACCAGCCTCCCTTCTCATTAGATCCCTACAACACCATTCAAATCCTAGCTTTTCTTTCACAATACCTTTGCATGAAGATGAGGCTGTTTGCTAAAAACACACATGTGTCTCAATTATCCCATCATATGTACTCTTTAGATTGCTTCCCTGGTGGCTCTAGAGGTTAAAGCGTCTGCCTGCAGTGCGGGAGACCTGGGTTCGACCCCTGGGTCGGGAAGATCCCTTGGAGAAGGAAATGGCAACCCACTCCAGTATTCTTGCCTGGAGAATCCCATGGACGGAGGAGCCTGGTGGGCTACAGTCCACAGGGTCGCAAAGTCGGACACGACTGAGCAACTTGACTTTCACTATGTACTCTTTAACCTATATGCTCCATCTTCCAGTCTCCAAGAACACAGAGGCTTCTCAGACAGGTGTGATCTTATTCTCAGGGGTAGATAAGTATGCTGGGGGAAGGGGTGCCTGTCCTGGAGCACCACTTTTACTAAGGATTTTGGGTAAATCTATTTTAAAAGCAAACATGAGAAAAGTTAAAGTTGAATACAAAATATAGATGCATTTTGAAGGTAAACAGGAGTTTTCAAAGAACTCTCTTGCATGTGAAAGACCACTCTGAGTTGCTTTTCCAAGTGCCCCAGATCTGGGTTAAAAGTGGGAGAAGCTCCCTGTAGCACACATGGCATTTCCAAAGGGGTGTGAACACGTTATGCTTGATTCTAACATGTTAACTCTATTTACATTGCCACGATTATTCCAAATTAATTATATAATGACTTCTTTGAGTCCAAATTGTTGATTAGCTTTGTGTTTAGTTACAGAACAATCAACCCATCAGTAACACGAGGGGATAAAATTTATGACTTTCATTGAGCCTTTATATATTCACCTGACCAAGATAACTCTGACTCCATAGTTGATAATGTGAATCTAAAAATCAGGTGCGAAATAGCATCGCATTATAACTAATAAAATCTTCAAGCCATGGCACGTCAGTAACCAAGAGTGTGGAATCAGGGATTCCATTTTAGATCAGAAATCAGTGGTTCCTGTGTTCAATATCTTTTGTGTCCAAGATAAAGTCTATGAACTAAGCTGATAGGCCTCCAAGCCACCTTAAAAAGCAAAAATCAATCCAATCAAAAGCCTAAGTTCCACTTCTACATCTAAATCTCTGAAATGTTCCAATGAGCAACCAATAAACAAACACACCTCACAAATGTTTACAGAGTACTTTGAGAGCATCTCCTTCATGGAATCCTCACAATATGACCACTAGGTGATTAGACCTAGTACTTCTGAAGTCCTCCCACAGAAAGTTCTGTAAACTCAAAGAACAAAGCCATCTTTAGGGGCTAAAAGAAGGAAACATAAAATTACAACAGTCAGCGGCACCCTCAGGCAATTTCTCCAACCTGCAGGACACCTGTGATTAAAGACTTAGAAGGCCCTTCCAAGGGGCAAGAAGGCAAGCAACAGGGATGAGAGCTGATGATGTGCTAAGCACAAAGCCAGTTCTTGTGGACACACTCGTTTAACTGATTGCAAATTAGACATTCTTCATGATCCTCACTGCAGTTTACACGCTTGAAAGCTGAGCTCAGATCAATGACTTTTCTCAAAATTCAAGTGGGAGGAATCTTGGGGTCATTTTTTCAGACCCAGCCTGGCTACTGGCTCTCTTTTGCTCGTATTCTGTTCACATTTGGTTCATATTCTTACTGCTCATTTCTGCTTTCTGATCCTGCAGTCACCAAGTCAGCTTCCAGAGTCCTCACCCCTTCTGCTTTCCTTATTGCCTTGAGGGCAAGATCCAGGCTTCCCAATTTCAGGGCTCTTCTGCCAATCACAATGGAGAAAAAGAGAGGGGTTGGAAAAATGAGCCATTTCTCCTAGTTTTCATTGTGTGAATTGGACAGAATGTGTTAATTAAAGATAATTTTCTTTATACTGACTACTTTTGGGGACAGATACTAACACCAAGAGCAAATCTGACTTGGGGCGAAGGACTGCTATGTTTGAGAGGTGAGACATTTGGCTTCCTAAAAAGGTTAAGAAATACTGGGAAGGAGAATGCTAGTTAGGAGTAATCAGATACCAGATTTTCCCTGATGACTTTTAGATTCTTTAGCTATTCTTTTGAACACAGTTTCTGTATCTATAGACTACTCTGAAAGTGGGCACATGACAAGCGCTATTAAATTCTAAAACATGACTGAGTCATTCTGTTTGCTCTAGGGCAGAGTTCACTACCATGAGCTGCTTCAGAGTCACTACAGGGCTTGATACAAGACAGACTGCTGGGCCCCACCATGGGAGGGCTAATTCTGTAGGCCTAGGGAAGGCTGAGAGCCTGTACTTCAAGTTTCAGGTAAGGCTTTTGCTGCTGGGGGACCACACGTGGGGAAATATCAGTATCAAGGGTCCTCCTCTTTCAAATGGTAAAGGAAAGATGTGTCTAACTCTTATCTCAAAAACTGGCTTGATTCTAGTTCCAAGCCCCAGAAGTGGGTTCTGTAATGCCTTAGCCCCTGGAGCCCCACCTCCAGCATTCAAACCTGTACCTTCTATTAAAGACAAACAATCCACTTTTCTGCAGATCTTACTTCCCTGCCTAGAGAACTGTTATCTAATCAGCTGGTCCCTCAATCTGTGAGGCGCCTTCACTCTACTCTGTGGGCTTATCACTCTTGTGTGATTCAAATCTGACAAAAGGCATCTGCTGGGGCACCAGTGAGTCTGAAGGCTGTATGCCCTGGTGACATATTTTCTTTGGCTCATACTATATTTGAGTTTTCAAAATATTAGTTTTCAACATATTTTTAAAAATTAGAAGGTTTACACAAAATGTGGGTTTCAGATTTTTAAAGTATCAGAGTATGTAAAGCTGAAAAACTGCCACCCTGTTGAGAAACACAGCATCTTCCTGGCCCTCCTCTCTGGGACTGAATACATCAGTCCTAACACACTAGTGCTTTCCATTTTAGGGCTCAGTAATCAGGTTGTGGCTATCCACCAAAGCATCCTATTTGTAACTGGAAAGCTTTTTCTAGCCTGGCAGTGTGAAAATCAATGATTTACCTTAAAATCCTTAAAATCACCTTCAGCTCAGTTCAGTTCAGTTCAGTCACTCAGTTGTGTCTGACTCTTTGCGATCCCATGAATCACAGCATGCCACACCCCCCTGTCCATCACCAACTCCCGGAGTTCACTCAAACTCATGTCCATCGAGTCAGTGATGCCATCCAGCCATCTCATCTTCTGTCATCCCCTTCTTCTCCTGCCCCAATCCCTCCCAGCATCAGGGTCTTTTCCAATGAGTCAACTCTTTGCATGAGGTGGCCAAAGTATTGGATTTTCAGCTTTAGCATCATTCCTTCCAAAGAAATCCCAGGGCTGATCTCCTTCAGAATGGACTGGTTGGATCTCCTTGTAGTCAAAGGGACTCTCAAGAGTCTTCTCCAACACCACAGCTCAAAAGCATCAATTCTTCGGTGCTCAGCTTTCTTCACAGTCCAAGTCTCACATCTATACATGACCACTGGAAAAATCATAGCCTTGACTAGATGGACCTTTGCTGGCAAAGTAATACTCTGCTTTTCAATATGCTATCTAGGTTGATCACAACTTTCCTTCCAAGGAGTAAGCATTTTTTAATTTCATGGCTGCAATCACCTTAGATTTGATGAAATGTGATACTGACCTGACCTGGCTCTCTGGAAGCTTTTGAATTTTTAATCTTTGCTCTGGCATGTATGTATGTATGTAATAATTTTTACTTTTTTCTGTTTTAGTTTATGAGGTAAAATCCACATAACATGAAACTGATCATTTGATGAACAATGCAGTGATATTTAGCACATTCACTATCTAGTTTCTAAGCATTTTAATACTTCAAAATAAGACTCTATAACCTATATGCATCAAGCAGTTTCACCCTACCCTCCTCTCCTCCCATAGCCCCAGGAAATCTCTAATTTTATTTCTGTCTCTGTGAATTTATATAGTCCAGATATTTCATATTAATGAAATCCTAAATGGCCTTTTGTAAATGGGCTCTTTCACTTCGTATAATGTGTGCGTGTGTGTGTGTATATATATACACATACATGGAATTGGGTCACATATTTTGGGAGGCTGACAAATCCCAAGATCTGCAGTCAGCAAGCTGGAGACCCAAGAGAGCTAATAGTGTAAGTTTTACTCCAAAAGCCTGCAACTTTACTGAATTAATTGGTTAGTCTGAACAGTTTCTTGGTGTAGTCTTTAGGGTTTTCTATACATTACAAGATCATACTATCGCAAACAAGACGATTTTACTTCTTTTCAATTTGTATGCTTCTAATTTCTCTTTTCTGCCTGGCTAGGACTTCCAGGACTATGTCAGACAGAGTTGGTGCACACCAGTAACAGAAGACAGGGCCTGATCTGGACCCACAGGCAGCTGCAGCGATGCAGGCTGTGGCTGCTAGTCGTGGTGTCCTGTGTCTCCCCGAGTGTCATGTGTCCAAAGTCTCCCCGAGTGTGCGTGCACAGTGCAGGCTGATGACCAAGGCTGGCTGGCAGCATGCAGGGCACAGCTGGAGGAGCTAGCCCCAAGTGGATGCGTGCTGATGATGGCCAGCCATGGGGTCTGAGCATGGCATCTTGCACTTGTGCATCCTCAGAGGCCTGGGCTAGCTCTCGTGGTGCTTCCCAGGCTCTGGCAGGGGCAGGGCGGGACTTAGGTAGCTTGCATGAGCAAACAAGAATACCTGTGGGGCAAAAGCTGCTAAAATTTGCAGGAATTCCACCACAGCTGTGCTGGTCATTGGTTCCTTCTTCACTGGGAAAAGCTACTGGGTTTGCTTATAGAGCTGGTCATTGTGAACCACAATTACTCCCACCTTAGGGCAGCTATTGGTAGATCCTGCTTTTCTTACTTGTTCCTAGCCATCTTGACATTGGTGGTTTGGGTGCAGTGAAAGCCAAGAGAGATCTTTGTGTGTAGTGCCCTCAAAGCCTGGGAGAAGGCAGCTGTTCATCCTGCTTTCCCTTTCCTAGTGAGGGGAACTCTTTCCACCTGAAACAGTTTGGTACTGAGCAGTGCCAGGGGAAAGGCTGTATATTGTCACCCTGCTTACTTAACTTATATGGAGAGTACATCATGAGAAACGCTGGGCTGGATGAAGCACAAGCTGGAATCAAGATTGCCTGGAGAAATATCAATAACTTCAGATATGCAGATGACACCACTCTTATGGCAGAAAGTGAAGAAAAACTAAAGAGCTTCTTGATGAAAGTGAAAGAGGAGAGTGAAAAGCTGGCTTAAAGCTCAACATTCAGAAAACGAAGATTATGGCATCAAGCTCTGTCACTTCATGGCAAATAGATGGGGAAACAATGGAAATAGTGACAGACTTTATTTTCTTGGGCTCCAAAATCACTGCAGATGGTGACTGCAGCCATAAAATTAAAAGATGCTTACTCCTTGGAAGAAGAGCTATGACAAACCTAGACAGCATATTAAAAAGCAGAGACATTATTTTGCTGGCCAAGGTCTGTCTAGTCAAAGCTATGGTTTTTCCAGTAGTCACGTATGGATGTGAGATATGGACCATAAAGAAAGCTGAGCTCTGAAGAATTGATGCTTTTGAACTGTGGTGTTGAAGACTCTTGAGAGTCCCTTATAGCAAGGAGATCAAACCAGTCAATCCTAAAGGAAATCAGTCCTGAATATTCATTGGGAGGACTGATGAAGCTGAAACTCCAATACTTTGGCCACCTGATGCGAAGAACTGACTCATTGGAAAAGACTCTGATGCTGGGAAAGATTGAAGAAGGGGACAACAGAGGATGAGATGGTTGGAGGGCATCACTGACCTGTTGGACATGACTTTGAGTAAGCTCCGGGAGTTGGTGATGGACAGGGAAGCCTAGTGTGCTGCAGTCCATGGGGTGGCAAAGGGTCAGAAACAATTGAGCGTCTGAACTGAACTAAGCTGAATAGAAAACTAAGACAACCTTCCTCAGTTTGTTTCCTTGGTCATCCAGAGCTCATTTTCAACACGTTCTTTTGCCTTGAGAGAAACATCTGCCTGATCTTAGAACTAACAATAGTTATGTTTCTCCTGAGTGATTGTGCTCAATTTTCATCACCCTGGAACCTGTGAACAATACAACCAGCCTTGTTCCTTTTGTAGCAAGAACCATTTGAACACTTAGAGATCAATCCCCACCACAGCCCCTGTAAAACATGTGCCTGCAATTATAATAGGCACACTTACCTGAGTCCCACCCTTCACTGGCTAAAAGTACATGCTCCTCTGTTTTATAAGTCTAAAAATGCTCCGTGGATCAAGCCAGGGCGTGTGTATGTGTACACACACACGTATCTACAAACGGGCAAGAATGCACAATATTCCTTGTGTTTACAGACTTTTA
The DNA here is from genome assembly GCA_006410615.1 of Neotragus moschatus. Lineage (NCBI taxonomy): Eukaryota > Metazoa > Chordata > Mammalia > Artiodactyla > Bovidae > Neotragus > Neotragus moschatus. Next base: position 1,902,076 of record SJYA01000633.1, on the reverse strand, counting down.
GGACACTTAGTAGGGGCAAGAAAATGGCAGCTCATGGTTAATTGAGCTACTGAATTCATTGTGTTAAATTTAAAACCCTTGGAAAGGTGTTTGGAGGTAAAGAAAAATATATTAATTGGAATTATATATAATATATATAATTCCAAATAATATAATTATTTGGAAATATAGCTAACCTGTCTAAAGATGAGTTTATTCTGTTTCCCAACTTTTTGTATATACATGTGTGTGGATAATCCTCATAATATAGCACATAGAATAATTTATGTTGTATCGTATGTGTAAGACTTGTCTCTCTAGTCTCCTTGAAATGATAACCTCCCTTTAAATAACAATACTTTTATGACCCCATGTTCCTTCTGTAACTGCAACTGTTTTGTGTGTTGAGGCACTGACAGGTCATACTTTACTAAAGTCAAACCTTTCCAGAATATAATAAAAAAGCCAGTGGTACGGGAGTTGGAGAGGGTGCCACAAAAGTGCACAAGGGGAGAAGTGCAGTTAGAGAGGGTGTCAGTGGCTGATGTGAGTGTTACAGGGAGAGGTTTGCCCACCATCATCCCTCCTGAGGCCCTGGAGAGTCATGGGGGAACTTGGCATCCTCTGTTAACAAATTAATCTTCGACAACTGATTGATTCAATACTTCACAGTAGGAGGCGTGACCAAGGCTTTATCTGGAAGCTGAAGGCCTTTGAACATGGTATCTCTGGACAGGAGGAAATGAGGCAGGGGAGGGTGGGGG
>SJYA01000633.1:1848173-1901255 GCA_006410615.1 Neotragus moschatus | reverse complement strand
GGTGGGGGCGGGTGGATGGGGAGGGTGGGGGCGGGTGGATGGGGAGGATGGGGGAGAATGCCACAGGCAGAGGGAACTGCAGTAGCAAAGGAAGGAGAAGCACAGCAGCCTGATGTTTGGGGAGCCTCAAGTCCTGCCACATCCCTGAGCTAGAGTTCTAGGTGGCCATGAGGCTCTGCAGGGGGCAAGAAATGTGGGCTGGTTTTGTCATGTTTTGTTGTTGTTCAGTTGCTCGGTCGTGTCTGACTCTTTGTGACCCCATGGACTGCAGCACACCAGGCTTCCCTGTCCTTTACCATCTCTCGGAGTTTGCTCGAACTCTTGTCCATTGAGTCAGTGATGCCATCCATCCAACCACCTCATCCTCTGTCACCCCCTTCCCCTCTTGCCCTCAATCTTTCCCAGCCTCAGGGTCTTTTCCAATGAGTCAGCTCTTCTCATCATGTGGCCAAAGCACTGGGGCTCCAGCTTCAGCATCAGTCCCTCCAATGAATATTCAGGACTGATTTCCTTTAGGATTGACTGGTTTGATCTCCTTGCTGTAAGGGACTCTCAAGAGTCTTCTCAGCACCACATTTTGAAAGCATTAATTCTTCAGTGCTCAGCCTTCTTTATAGTCCAACTCTCACATCCATACATGACCACTGGAAAAATCATAGCTTTGCCTATACAGACTTTTGTCAGCAAAATGATTCTGTTTTTTAATATGTTGTCTAGGTTTGTCACAGCTCTTCTTCCAAGGAGCAAGCATTTTTTAATTTCATGGCTGCAGTCACCATTGGTAGTGATTTTGAAGCCCAAGAAAATAAAGTCTGTCACTGTTTCCATTGTTTCCCCTTCTATTTGCCATGAAGTAATGGGACTGATTGCCATGATCTTAGTTTGCTGAATGTTGAGTTTTAAGCTAGCTTTTCACTTTCTTCTTTCACCTTCATCAAAATTCTCTTTAATTCCCCTTCATTTTCTGCCATAAGGGTGGTGTTATCTGCATATCTGAAGTGAAGTGAAATGAAGTGAAAGTCGTTCAGTCCTGTCTGACTCTTTGCAACCCCATGGACTATACAGTCCATGGAATTCTCCAGACCAGAATACTGGAATGGATAGCTGTTTCCAGGGTATCTTTCCAACCCAGGAATCAAACCCGGGTCTCCTAAATTGCAGGCAGATTCTTTACCAGCTGAGCCACGAGGGAAGTCCCTGCATATCTGAGGTTATTGATATTTTTCCTGGCAATCTTGACTCCAGCTTGAGCTTTGTCCAGCTCAGGTCATGTTTGGGATATTTTAACTAATTTTTGATGGCTATGAGGCTCAGCAGGGAATAGGAGCAGCCAGAGATGGAACCCAGGTCTCCTACATTGCAGGTGGATTCTTTACCAGCTGTGCCACTAGGGAAGCCCTATTGTTTCATGTAACCATGAAAGAATTCTTGTTTCATGTTTCGTGAAACAACATGAAACAATTTCATGCATGGCTGCATGAAACAATAGTGCAGCCTTAGAGCGTGGTCCCCGTTCTGCCTCAAGGGATACTCATTACAAGATCTTTGAGCTCTTTACAGAATTAAAACCCTCAACAAATGGAAGATGACAGCATTCTTCATTCTAGAAAAGACTACCTGAGGCCAGACTAATGGAACCAGAGAAGCTCATCAAGAGATTACTTGATACTAGATAAAAGGAGTGCAGGCCCTGCACATACCCTGATCTTAGCAGCAACCCCACCCTTGGACTATTACTCCAAAACTCCTCACTAAATCCTCCTCGGTTGGAATACACAGTTTTTGAGGGGCATGAGTCTGCTGTGATCTTCTCTGCCTGGCCAAGCAATAAAGCTAATCTTTTCTACTTCATCCAAAACTCTGTCTCTGAGATTCGATTTGTCACTTGTGCACAGAGGCCAAGTTTTTGTCATCAAGTCCATGGGGGGCCATAGGCTGAGAAGCCTGAATTTAGAAAGCACAAGACAGAGGCAGAGAACTAATCTGGAGACAGCCGATGAGAGTTTTGACAACATGATTAGAAGGGCAGAGAGGAGAGGAGATAGTAAAGGGACAGAACTTGGTGACTGATTAGAAGAGGGTGTTGAGGAAAAGAGAGGAGTTCCTTTGGCTGATCTCTTTCTTTGTACTCTGAATTTAGAATCACTTTCTTACAGACTATTCAATTCCTCAAAATCACTGTCCTTCAGACCTAGTTTTTGTCATTTACTACCAGTAAGTCCAGCTAAGGATGGAAGAATGACAAGAGTTTGGTCTTTGTATCTAAATCTATGTGGTTGAAGGGGAAAAAAAAAAACCTGCTTTAATTCTACTTATTAAAAATAGCTATTAAATTAGTATATTGCGCATGATAGTATATATATGTCAATACTACATTTTCAGTTTGTCCTCCCCTCCCTTTCCTCTGCTGTGTCCACAAGTGCATTCTCTACAACTGCATCTCCATTTTTTTCCCTGTAAATAGTTCATCAGTACTATTTTTCTGGATTCCATATATACGTGTTAATACACGATATTTGTGATGACCTAGAGGGGTGGGATGTGGATGGAGAGAGAAGCAAGACAGAGGGGATTATATATATATATACTCACACACACACACACAATTATGACTGATTCGCGTTGTTGTACAGCAGAAACCAACATAACATTGTAAAGCAATTATCCTCCAATTAAAAAAACATAATGTACTGCAAAGCTTTGGGTAAATTAGATCATAGGAAGTATGTCAGCTGCCTTTCCATCTGGGTCAGACAGTCTGATCAGTGGAAGACAAGGGCTGCATTTTGCACAGAGCTCTTTGCAGCCACCCACTCCCTCTGACTAAACAGACAGGCAATGTGAAGGCTCACCCGGGGAGGGAGGTGCATGGCTCAGCTACAGGAGTGTGTGGTGAGACTGCGACAATATTTACTCCTTGAAAAATGAATGATGCTCCTGAGAAGATGCCTATAAATTGATTTTACTTTCATACAAACTATCTCCTCAATGACTAGCTTTAAACTTTCTAACGTGTATTTTAAAAGAGAAAAATGTGTTTAGGTTCTAAGCAAAATGTGTGTCTCTCTCTAGGGCGATGTCTGCTGTCCCATGATATGGCACACAGACACTCATCTTCCATGAACAACTAAGAAAAGCCCACTTAGGTCCACAGATGCCCAGGTACTCTGCCACGTCAGGGCCCTCACACCCCCACAGCAGCAACAGCTGCCCTCCTCTAGATACATATTGGAGGTTCCTCCTCCCTACAACTTGCTGGATGATGTGATGAGTGGGCACCTCCCTTTATCTCATATCTGGAGGAGAGTTCTTACTCTTTCATTAAATACTGGTCAGCATCAAGAACCTGTTATCTCTCTTCTCTGCCTTTCCAGGGGCTGTGTGGAAAGCCCAGGCCCACTCTCTGGTTGCCTACATTGTGATCTTCTAAGACAATGTCTCTAAGAAACAGACTCATTTGGGCACAAGTAGTAAACTGAAATACTTTTGGTCTAGTTCTTCTCTCAAAAATATTTATTAAATTACAATACACAGTTCAGCCACCATTTTGAACTATTCTCCATCCATCCCACAGGTACTGTTTGCGGGACAGTGATTTCCTCTTAAAATACCCTGAATGAAGGGATTAAACCCATTCTTATAGGTATTAACTCATTATTTTTGGCACTTTTAATTTTCCTGTATATTGTCCAAATATGCATTCAGCTTCTCTATGTGATACTGATACTGAAATCTATGTATTTTTGTAACCAGAGAGCTGGAGGAGACCCACAGAGAAACAGGATCTGCTCATGAGACTCATAATACCAATCAATTCATACTGTATCCTCACTACATGCTGGGCCAGCGCTGAGAACATCCCTGGCATCACTTCAGCTCATCCTCAGACAACCTTTTAACAGTCCAATGAAATAGATCCTATTTTTATCATCCCTCTATACTGCTGCAGATTCGGAAATGGAGCCTCCCTCAGAGAAGTTAAAGGCCACCAAGTTAAAAGGCCAAGCCAGGGCCTCGAATCATACCTATTGGGTACAAATGTTTTATGGATGGCCTGCCACATGCCAGGTATTATTCTGGCTAGTGCTGGGAACCAGCTCTGAACAGGACAGGCAAATGCATCCTTGATCTTAGAGGTTACACTCTAATAGGGGGACCAAACACACAGAAATTGCACCATGTGCACCATGAGTGAAAACAAAGCACGATGGAGCCTGGAGAGTGCCTGTACGTGTGGTCTCTGCGTGCTTACAGAGACCGCTGGGAAGGTGACGTTGAGAAAAGTCCTAAATGAAAAGATGCAGTAAGCCATTTCAGTATCTGGGGGAAATGTTCCTCACATGAAGAGCAAAGGCCCCAAGAGCAGACTGGCTTGCTGAACTCAAGGGTGGGAAAGACAACCAGCGATACTAGAAATACATGGAAAAGGAGGGGGCTACAGTAGGTGGGGACAGGCCACCTAGGACTGGAAGGTTACAGAAAGAATGTTGAACAGAAAAGCCAATATTGAGCAGAAGCATTATGTGATGAGCTGAGAAAGTTCCAACAGAGAGGAGGATTGGCTATGCAGGAGACAGATACTAATCTCAGGATCAGAGTTTCTTAGAAGGCAAGATGAGCTGGGATCGTATGTGTAAACTGACAGGTTGATCCAGGACAGTGGGAATGAGAAGGGACAGAGCTTGTGAGCCCACGTTCAGGCAGGCTAGCACAGCGGGCTGTGTGAAGGCAAGCTGATCGAGGTCTGATGGCCTCCATTTTCTCAGCGAAGGAAAGCAGGTCATCATGGTGGAGAGGGGACAGGTGCTAGAGATTTGAGAAAAAGAAGAACATATGAAATAGCCTTCTTTGAATGTGGGGAAAGTTGAGTGCTCCTTGGGAGTGCTAGAGGGCTCTTGAGATTTGTGGTTATAAAAATTCTTTTACTTCCTAGAACAAGGGCAGGCAAAAGTGGGTTTAACCATGGCTGGACTTGGCCAGGTGGGAGTGACAAAGAGATGAATGGGTCAGCAATAAGGCTAAAGAGGGAGGTGGAACATGTGTGTGATCATGTATTAAGATCAACAGACTTGGGGCAGGCCAGTGAGCTGCAAAGTGGGGAGATGATGGTCTAAGAGTGGTATACTGGGATCAGAGAATTTGGAAGTGATGCCACACTCATGTTGGGAAGGGCTAGACTAGAGCCATGGGAGTCAATGGCTGAGGAAAGTTGGCCATAGGAACTGAGAGGCCAGAATGTAGGATAGATTGTCTCTTTAATATGAATATGGCAGCCATCAAGAAATACAACAGAATTATCTCTTAGCTGCATTTTATAGTGCAATTATGGATAATAAGAACAGCGGTCACTGATTTTTGTTCATGCCTTTATTCAGGATTAAACTTGTAGAGGACAAAACTCAGGACCCATAACTACCACATCTGGACCTTAATTCTACATGAGTAATTCTGATGGTCAGGAGCATAAATTCATTTCCTGGCATCTCTGTTTTACTGTTTAGGAAATACAGAGCAGTGGGGGTATTTTCTCTAATATTTGGTAACAAACTCTTGTTAAGTGAATGAGAAAAGCGTTAGTCCCATTTTAATTTGTGCAGCCCAAGTAAGAAGAAAAAATATGAGAAAATGATATTATCCATTACTTTATTCCATTCTTTCCCTACATTATTCAAGAAAAAATTTTAACAGTGTGGATTAAGTGTACAAAGGAATAAGGAAAAAAATGTCAAATAACTGTTGGGGTAGGGTATGCTATTGGCTCGAAAAAGCGCCTTTTCTGCCTTTCAGATGCCCACAGCTAGTAAGTCAGACAGCAGAGATTTCAATCCAGTTTTGTTTGATTTCAGTGTGATCATCACTTCTTGGTCCTATTAGTTCAACATAATGTTCAATGAAGTGGACAGCATATTTGTGCACGCGCATCCCTCCCTCCAAATAAGCAATAACTATCCCCAAGTCCTACATCTGGAATAGAGGTCATCCATACCTTTCTTTTCAGTTCAAAGTGTTTCAAAAAGGCAAATTTGGGACGTCTGAGTGCACAATGCAGAATCTTCCCAAGGCAGGTTATCTGAGAGAACTCTATCCATAAACTGCTTGGTTGTTTCAGGTTATAAACAACTCTTTGAAATGTTAGTCTCCCGGTTGAGAAAACCTCCTTATTTCTCCTTACCAGTAGTCATTAAGCCTAAGAAAGCAAAATCACCTCATTTCGGCTAAGCCTTTAGAAAAAGGCAATTAAAGAAACAAGTTGCTAGAAAGGGTCTAGAAAGAAAAAAGAATAATAGTTTCAGATAGATTAAGAAAAAAAATGTTAGGTTAATGTTGGCAATTTTAAGCAAGCAAGATTTTTTTTTTGTCATTTGAAAGTGTAACACACACAAACTATATGGCTGGCTGAAAAATTAGAGAGGCTCCCATGAAACTCAGGGAGTTCTTTAAAATAACCCGGTCGTGGCTACGTGCACATGCACCTACTTGGGTGCACCATAGACTCAAGTATTAGGGCTAAGATTACACTAACCTCCTCTGAAATGCAGTCCTCTTTAGGTTCTGACAGAGCAGCCATTTTCCTCAAAGTTAGTCGTGGTCAAGAACGTGGGCAGGGAAACTGTCCACAGCCCTGGAGGAGGTGTAAGAAAACTCTAAGGGTCAGACTCTGCTCTCAATCCTAGCGCTGCCTGATAATTCTGACTTACCCTTGGCTGAGCACAGACAGAGCCTTTACACCCTCACATGCCTGAGGACTTTACTCATTTAAGGGCTTCTGCTACCTCTGTTAAGAGCAACATAGGCAAACTCCAAGGGAGAAAAAAGATTTATCTCTGTGATTAAGATGCAAGGATTGGCTTTTGAGTTTTGGGACTCCTTAATGAAAAAGCCCTGGAGAAAAACCCTAATCTAAAAGCGGGGACCCTGTCTCCCTCCCCAGGCAGCCCACTGGGCAACCTTAAATCCTGGCTCAGTTCAGATGGTTGAAAGGGGTCAGACCTAATGATCTACTAGACCCAAGATTAATTATTGCGAGGGGCAGGGGGAGCAATAAACCTTGGAGTAAGCACATTTGAGGGCTTGGCTCCTCGGGTCAGTCTTGCAGATCATGCATTTTGAACCAAAGAAATTAAGAGTAGAGTTAATCTGCCTGTTAATCAACCTGAACTTTGCTTTCTGCACAGACCAAGAAAGGCAAAAGCCCTGATGTCAGTTTGTAGTACAGGATAACCACGGAACTTTTAATTACGTCTGAAAAGTGGCCGGTGTAATGGAAGGCAGCCCTCTGCGTGTGGGGAGGAGACCCCCTGGGCTGTGCTTCTCTTTCTGGCTAGCGTCTCAACCAGTGTGGGCTGGGGGTTATTTTTCTGCTTGAAGTAGGGGAGAACCTGGACCCTCCTTGCCAATCCCAGGTATCTCTGACCTACTGGTGCTCGACACACTGCCTTCATTCACTCTGCTCGTGGGTCAGATTTAATTTACTTACTTTCTCTCAGACTCTTTCCCTGAAGGAGTGCTTTTCCCAGAGTGTGACCACTGAGTTGAACACTTGAGTTGAAAGGTGCAAATCTGGAGTCAGCATCTTTATAATTTGAGATTTCTTATCCCTCAGTGAAATGTTAAAAAAAAAAAAAAAAAAANGCCTTGATTCATGGACCTGACATTCCAGGTTCCTATGCAATACTGCTCTTTACAGCATTGGACCTTGCTTCTATCATCAGTCACATCCACAGCTGGGTATTGTTTTTGCTTTGGCTCCATCCCTTCATTCTTTCTGGAGTTATTTCTCCACTGATCTCCAGTAGCATAGCCCAATCTAATCACTTGGGTTTTAAAAGCAAAGAAATTTCTGCAGTTGGAATGGTAGAGATGCAGTGGAAAAAGACATAGGAGAGGGGACAGAGGAGAGGTAACTGATGAGTAGCATCAGGACTCAACCAGCATTAGTGACTTTGAAGATGAAGAGGGAGCCAGGGAATGTGGGCAGTTTCTAGAATCTGAGAACAATCATTGGTCCATAGTCAACAAGGAAGCAGGACCTTCACTCTACAACTGAGAAAAACGATTCTACAAACAATCTGACAGGTTCTGGAAGTAGGTCCTCCCCCAGAGCCTCTAGTAAGGATTGCAGCTCTCCTGACTTCTTGATCTTGGCCTCATGAAACTCAGAGCAGAGCCCAGCCAAGTACTTAGACTTTTGACCTACAAAACTGGGAAATTGTAAATATGTGTGGTCTTAACCCACTAAGTTTGATCTAATTTGTTTGCCAGCAATAGAAAACAAATATCATCTCATTCCCTTAGTCTCATGACAAGTCCTCTGAAAAAGTTAGTTAGTTACACCCTAATCAGGTTCAATCTCTGGGTCAAGAAGATCCCCTGGAATAGGAAGTGGCATCCCACTCTAGTATTCTTGCCTAGAAAAATCCCATGGACAGAGGACTCTGGAAGGCTGCAGTCCATGGGGTTGCAAAGAGTCAGACATGACTGAGCAACTGTGCACGCATGCACAAAGTGAATTTACACTGAGATGCTGTTCCTAGGTTTTGGGGATTTTTAACCTCTAATCATACTAATTCCTCTGCTTATCAGTGAAAGATTACAGGTGACAACAATCAGGAGCAAGAAAGTGTTTTGAAAATGTGTTTTTCTCCTAGCATTTCTGAAATTATACTACAGAGGAAGCACAGGTCCAGTCAGACTTTTTACAAGGGGAGCTCCATAGCCATTGGTCAGGATCTGCCTGCATGGATTCCTTAGAAGCGCCCTGCCCTCCCCACCAGAAGGATACTGCTCTTATTGCTGGACCTCCTGTCTCATTTGACTGTTTTCATCGGCCATAGATTGCCTTCTCCATCTGTGCTGGTGAGGGGATCCCTCCAGTGATGTGGTCTCAAACTACCTGGTTTCCACACGTGAATGATGGTTGCTGGGATCAGCTGGATGAGGACACACAGAACTCCCAGTTAACACTCTCTCTGATGTGTCTCCTGAGCTACCTTGGAATTTCTCATTTTCACAATTACTGAGAGTTGATGCTACAGTAGGATTTTATCGAGTTGCTTCTTTGAAGGGAGTGAGCTTCATCTTCTAGACACCCAACCTTCCTGTATGGGTAATTAAGTTTTACTGTCCATATGTTTCCACATGAAACCAGATGGTTTGGCTTGGACCCATGGGATGCAGATATCTGACATGAAGGATGCCCCTGGTTTGGATGGTCCCACATAGCTGAGAAGTCAAGGCATAAATGAGTGGACACCAAAATAAATATGCACCAGATTCTGCATAGGTGACCTAGGGCTCATCAAAAAATGTAATCACAGGAATGGTGCTGTTAGTAGTATGATGTGAATTACTAACCATGTTTACTGGAATTTTGAAGTAACACAGAAAAGAGATATTTGAGTCTTTCCAGTTTTTGTAGCCATTGGTCAAAAAGACTCAAACCAAACCATGGGACAGTGTTTTCACTGTGTGTACTTCAGTTTTCCTAGATAACAGGTGCAGAGCATCTCTTTCTCATTCTCAGGGCATTGGCCTGGCATTTCATGCTGGCTGCATTTCCACTGGCTTCTTTGATCTCTTATTGTTCAATATGCCCTTGGGCTCAACATTTCCCAGAATCGCAGCTATAGCTTCCTCTTTTCTGCCTTTCTTACCCTGGTTAAAAAGCATTAGATTGTCTGGATTATAAATCCCAGTTCAATTCATGCAACAACTTAGATGCAATTTGCCTCTCATTAAAATCTCCTGTATGAAATTTTCTTAATGTTTATGGTTTAGAAATGTGCATTGAAATTTAGGTGTTGTGGACACAGCTATTTGTCTCAGATCTCTATTCAGGACCATAGGGGTCAAAGGACCCTCAGACAGAAAGAAAAGAGAACAGAAAGCCAACTTTGGAATCAAAAATTCTGGATTTAATCCCCTGACCACCCTGTACTAGCCTTAAGTAACTATGAAATTTCTCTTTGAGTATCTTTAACTTTAAAATTGAGAGAAGAGGACAGTTCAGTTCAGTTCACTTCAGTCGCTCAGTCATGTCTGACTCTTTGCGACCTCATGAATCGCAGCACACCAGGCCTCCCTGTCCANAAAGCAGGTCATCATGGTGGAGAGGGGACAGGTGCTAGAGATTTGAGAAAAAGAAGAACATATGAAATAGCCTTCTTTGAATGTGGGGAAAGTTGAGTGCTCCTTGGGAGTGCTAGAGGGCTCTTGAGATTTGTGGTTATAAAAATTCTTTTACTTCCTAGAACAAGGGCAGGCAAAAGTGGGTTTAACCATGGCTGGACTTGGCCAGGTGGGAGTGACAAAGAGATGAATGGGTCAGCAATAAGGCTAAAGAGGGAGGTGGAACATGTGTGTGATCATGTATTAAGATCAACAGACTTGGGGCAGGCCAGTGAGCTGCAAAGTGGGGAGATGATGGTCTAAGAGTGGTATACTGGGATCAGAGAATTTGGAAGTGATGCCACACTCATGTTGGGAAGGGCTAGACTAGAGCCATGGGAGTCAATGGCTGAGGAAAGTTGGCCATAGGAACTGAGAGGCCAGAATGTAGGATAGATTGTCTCTTTAATATGAATATGGCAGCCATCAAGAAATACAACAGAATTATCTCTTAGCTGCATTTTATAGTGCAATTATGGATAATAAGAACAGCGGTCACTGATTTTTGTTCATGCCTTTATTCAGGATTAAACTTGTAGAGGACAAAACTCAGGACCCATAACTACCACATCTGGACCTTAATTCTACATGAGTAATTCTGATGGTCAGGAGCATAAATTCATTTCCTGGCATCTCTGTTTTACTGTTTAGGAAATACAGAGCAGTGGGGGTATTTTCTCTAATATTTGGTAACAAACTCTTGTTAAGTGAATGAGAAAAGCGTTAGTCCCATTTTAATTTGTGCAGCCCAAGTAAGAAGAAAAAATATGAGAAAATGATATTATCCATTACTTTATTCCATTCTTTCCCTACATTATTCAAGAAAAAATTTTAACAGTGTGGATTAAGTGTACAAAGGAATAAGGAAAAAAATGTCAAATAACTGTTGGGGTAGGGTATGCTATTGGCTCGAAAAAGCGCCTTTTCTGCCTTTCAGATGCCCACAGCTAGTAAGTCAGACAGCAGAGATTTCAATCCAGTTTTGTTTGATTTCAGTGTGATCATCACTTCTTGGTCCTATTAGTTCAACATAATGTTCAATGAAGTGGACAGCATATTTGTGCACGCGCATCCCTCCCTCCAAATAAGCAATAACTATCCCCAAGTCCTACATCTGGAATAGAGGTCATCCATACCTTTCTTTTCAGTTCAAAGTGTTTCAAAAAGGCAAATTTGGGACGTCTGAGTGCACAATGCAGAATCTTCCCAAGGCAGGTTATCTGAGAGAACTCTATCCATAAACTGCTTGGTTGTTTCAGGTTATAAACAACTCTTTGAAATGTTAGTCTCCCGGTTGAGAAAACCTCCTTATTTCTCCTTACCAGTAGTCATTAAGCCTAAGAAAGCAAAATCACCTCATTTCGGCTAAGCCTTTAGAAAAAGGCAATTAAAGAAACAAGTTGCTAGAAAGGGTCTAGAAAGAAAAAAGAATAATAGTTTCAGATAGATTAAGAAAAAAAATGTTAGGTTAATGTTGGCAATTTTAAGCAAGCAAGATTTTTTTTTTGTCATTTGAAAGTGTAACACACACAAACTATATGGCTGGCTGAAAAATTAGAGAGGCTCCCATGAAACTCAGGGAGTTCTTTAAAATAACCCGGTCGTGGCTACGTGCACATGCACCTACTTGGGTGCACCATAGACTCAAGTATTAGGGCTAAGATTACACTAACCTCCTCTGAAATGCAGTCCTCTTTAGGTTCTGACAGAGCAGCCATTTTCCTCAAAGTTAGTCGTGGTCAAGAACGTGGGCAGGGAAACTGTCCACAGCCCTGGAGGAGGTGTAAGAAAACTCTAAGGGTCAGACTCTGCTCTCAATCCTAGCGCTGCCTGATAATTCTGACTTACCCTTGGCTGAGCACAGACAGAGCCTTTACACCCTCACATGCCTGAGGACTTTACTCATTTAAGGGCTTCTGCTACCTCTGTTAAGAGCAACATAGGCAAACTCCAAGGGAGAAAAAAGATTTATCTCTGTGATTAAGATGCAAGGATTGGCTTTTGAGTTTTGGGACTCCTTAATGAAAAAGCCCTGGAGAAAAACCCTAATCTAAAAGCGGGGACCCTGTCTCCCTCCCCAGGCAGCCCACTGGGCAACCTTAAATCCTGGCTCAGTTCAGATGGTTGAAAGGGGTCAGACCTAATGATCTACTAGACCCAAGATTAATTATTGCGAGGGGCAGGGGGAGCAATAAACCTTGGAGTAAGCACATTTGAGGGCTTGGCTCCTCGGGTCAGTCTTGCAGATCATGCATTTTGAACCAAAGAAATTAAGAGTAGAGTTAATCTGCCTGTTAATCAACCTGAACTTTGCTTTCTGCACAGACCAAGAAAGGCAAAAGCCCTGATGTCAGTTTGTAGTACAGGATAACCACGGAACTTTTAATTACGTCTGAAAAGTGGCCGGTGTAATGGAAGGCAGCCCTCTGCGTGTGGGGAGGAGACCCCCTGGGCTGTGCTTCTCTTTCTGGCTAGCGTCTCAACCAGTGTGGGCTGGGGGTTATTTTTCTGCTTGAAGTAGGGGAGAACCTGGACCCTCCTTGCCAATCCCAGGTATCTCTGACCTACTGGTGCTCGACACACTGCCTTCATTCACTCTGCTCGTGGGTCAGATTTAATTTACTTACTTTCTCTCAGACTCTTTCCCTGAAGGAGTGCTTTTCCCAGAGTGTGACCACTGAGTTGAACACTTGAGTTGAAAGGTGCAAATCTGGAGTCAGCATCTTTATAATTTGAGATTTCTTATCCCTCAGTGAAATGTTAAAAAAAAAAAAAAAAAAAAGTCCGACTGTGCGACCCCATAGATGGCAGCCCACTAGGCTCCTCTGTCCCTGGGATTCTCCAGGCAAGGATACTGGAGTGGGTTGCCATTTCCTTCTCCAATGCATGAAAGTGAAATCGCTCAGTCAGGCCTGACTCTTAGGGATCCCATGGACTGCAGCCTACCAGGCTCCTCCATCCATGGGATTTTCCAGGCAAGAGTACTGGAGTGGATTGCTGTTGCCTTCTCTGAAACTTTTTTATAGAAAGGCCATTTAGAATTTGAAAACCGGGATATTTTTGACTAGACTTTCACCAACCTGACAGCCATTTATCGGGAACTTTCTGTGTCAAAGCTGCAGTACTTTGACAGCCTCAGACTGGCTCTGAGGCCCATGGAGCCCAGGGTCTGGCTGGCCACCCTCTCCCCAGGACACTTGTTAACCTTACTCCAAAAGCTGGCTCCAAGGCCAGAGGCAATCAAAAGTCCTTCCTTTCGACAAGTTCCTGAGGCTGTTTGGAGTGGTGGAATTACAAGTGATATTTTCCTCTTTGTTTATAAGTATTTCTAAGGAGGATATACTATTTGTGTATTTTTTACATGTTAAAAATGGTGATACCTTTTATACTTATTTTGGTTTTCATTGTAGTTCTAAAAATCTCTAGCATTTCATGGTTAGTATTATAATGGATGAGTATAAAGTTGGTTTATTGGACTGTATAGAAATGATCAAGTTCATATAAAGAAAAACAATATATATAACTGAATATATACATATATGTGTATATGCCTGCATGTGCACTGAGCTGCTTCAGTTGTGTCTGATTCTTTGTGACCCTGTGGACTGTAGCCTACCAGGCTCCTCTGTCCATAGGATTCTCCAGGCGAGAATACTGGACAGGGTTGCCATGCCTTCCTCCTGGGGATCTTCCTGAACCAGGGACTGAACCAGCATCTCTTCTATCTCTTGCATTGGCAGCTGTTTTTGTTTGTTTGTTTTTTTTTAACCACTAGAGCCACCTGGGAAGCGAGTGTGTGTGTGTGTGTATGTGTGTATAATCACAGTTACCAGATAGACAGATGGACTATTACTGCTGGAGCACAGGGACTGTGCAGCAGATGGCTGGGATAGATTTTGTCAAGTCAGCCCAAGGAGACAGTGGGTCTCTGTTATGGACTGACTTGTGTCCCCCCACCAAATTCAGTTCTTTAAATCCTAACTCCCTGTATTTGGAAACTATGCCTTTAGAGAGGTAATTAAGGTTAAATGATGTCTTTAGAGTTGGGTCCTGACCCAATAGAACTGGTGTCCTTATAACAACAAGAAGAGATGCCAAGGATTCAGGCACATAGAGAAAAGGCCATTTTTGTACACAATGAGAAGACAGTAGTCTACAAGCCAAGAAGAGAGGCATCAAAAGAAACTAATCCTGTGAACACCTTGATTTGGACTTCCAGCCACCAAAACTGGGACATGATAGAATGGGCATAGAGAAACAACTCTTCATAAGAGATCAGGACAGCACCAGCAATCCTCAGTTTAAAAATGGATACTCAGAGTTTATTGAGAAGCTGATTGTGGAAAAATTGAATAGCACTTCCCTTTAGAAATAGTAAACTTAAGTCCACAGACGAAATGAAAAGGCAAAGTTCAAAAACTAAACTGAGTTCAGAAAGCAAAGGCTAGATTAAGTTCATCTCCACAATCACATAGCCAATGGTCACTTAACTAAAAAGACCCTTCCCAACTGTCTCACCAATATGCCATGAATCAATTAGAACAATACAAGTAAAGTGCCTTTGAAGAATGCACCATGGTACAGAATAATAAAGGCCACCAGCAGTTTAACTATCACAAAACCCAACTGCACATTAAAAAGCTGTCTGGCAGGAAAGCGCATCCTCCCTTCTGCCATAAGACTCATCACTAACAGGGCAGTGGGAAGATTACTCTCCACTCCTGGCATCACATGGGCTTGGAGGTCAGGCTCTTGGATTAAGAAAACAAAAGTTGTGTATGGAAAGTACCTTAAAGTGTCAACCCAAGTGTCTACTGATTTATACAAGAAAGTCACTTTGGAGAAGATAACAGAAGAACAGTAACATGTCAGAGTGTTTCCAGATGTCTGCATTTTAAGCACAAGCCACTGGAGCACACATGGAATAATGCGGTGGGGCCAGTGCTGACTCAGAAGCAGGCTAGTTCCTTAACCTGCCGATCAAACAACCTGATGTTTCCTCTAGTCAGACCTAAGTCCTTGTCTCTGATGTCACATCCCCTGGAAAGCCTAAGCCAGGTGACAAACTTATCTCATCTCAAAGAGGCCTTTTCCTCAGTGTAACCTTAGGCAGTTTTCTGGGTACCTGGCACCTTGTATTTTTATAGGCTTAGATTGTATACCTCTCTGATGATGTATATCACATTTTGCATTAGTCTGAGAAATAGGTTCACCCATTCCAGTCCATTTTAGTTCGCTGATTCCTAGAATGTGGATGTTCACTCTTGCCATCTCCTGTTTGACCACTTCCAACATGCCTTGATTCATGGACCTAACATTCCAGGTTCCTATGCAATATTGCTCTTTACAGCATTGGACCTTGCTTCTATCATCAGTCACATCCACAGCTGGGTATTGTTTTTGCTTTGGTTCCATCCCTTCATTCTTTCTGGAGTTATTTCTCCACTGATCTCCAGTAGCATATTGGGCACCTACTGACCTAGGGAGTTCCTCTTTCAGTATCCTATCATTTTGCCTTTTCATACTGTTCATGGAGTTCTCAAGGCAAGAATACTGAAGTGGTTTGCCATTCCCTTCTCCAGTGGACCACATTCTGTCAGACCTCTCCACCATGACCCACCTGTCTTGGGTGGCCCCACAGGGCATGGCTCAGTTTCACTGAGTTAGGACCAGGCTATGGTCTAGCCATCATGGTCAACTAAAGAGTCTAAAATGCGGTACTTGGATGCGATCTCAAAAATTACAGAATGACCTCTGTTCCTTTCCAAGGCAAACCNCCCATTTTGGGTGGCCCCACATGGCATGGCTTAGTTTCATTGAGTTAGATAAGGCTGTGGTCCTTGTTATTAGATTGACTAGTTTTCCTTGATTATGGTTTCTGTGTCTGCCCTCTGATGTCTCTCACAACACCTACCATCTTACCTGGATTTCTCTTCCTCTTTCTTTCTTTTTATTTTTTCTAGAAGTTTGCATATTTCTAGTTCATTTAGTTATTGTCTGCATATCTGTTGTTATTGATATTTCTCCTGGCATCTTGATTCCAGCTTGTGATTCATCCAATCCAGCATTTCACATGTTGTATTCTGCATATAAGTTAAATAAACAGGGTGACAATATACAGCCTTGACATACTCCTTCCCAATTTTGAAACAGTCTGTTATTCCATGTTCGGTTCCAAGATTGCTTTTTGACATAATAATAACAGATCTTATGAGGAAAAAAATCCCAGAAAAGTCTAAATGGGTAAATATTTTAAAGAACAAAACTTGAGCTTGGACATTTTCTGAAAGAATTCAAAAATAGAATTTCTAAATAACATACCTAAGTATTTCAAGTATAACTAGTACATGTATTTATTCTTATATTATAATTTTCTTTGAAGATTACAACTTTTTTGGATGNATAAATGGGTAAATATTTTAAAGAACAAAACTTGAGCTTGGACATTTTTTGAAAGAATTCAAAAATAGAATTTCTAAATAACATACCTAAGTATTTCAAGTATAACTAGTACATGTATTTATTCTTATATTATAATTTTCTTTGAAGATTACAACTTTTTTGGATGGTGGTATTCAGTCCAAATAATTATAACTGACATCAGCAAAATTCAAAACTATGGTAACAATAAAAGAAGAAAATGAATATAGTTGAATTACATAGTGAAAATTTCTATGCACACTACATACAAATAAGATAAATCAATGGCAAGTTATTTCATGTTGGATGTTGGAGTAAGCATAAATTTACCACACTCTTAACAGAAATTGTAATAAAGTTGTAGATACTTTGAATGATAAATGGTATACTTTTTATTTGATGAGTTAATCTTAAAACTTCAACATAAATATTGCCAAATATACTGATATTTTTCTGGAATACTATATATGCAACATCTTTTATTTATTTCATATAAACATGCTCTTTGTGTTACGGGTAATAAAAAAAGACCAACCGCCTCTATAACTAAATAAATATAATGCACAATAATTTGGATTTTAATTATATATGAAAGGGATCATTCTTTAACATAGCAAACATCTTGTTTACATAAGCGTTTAAATTTAATTTGAGATGGAAAATGTTTAAAAAGCACCATCTATCCAAATGTTTATTATGTCTATTAACTCTAATACTTTAGAGAGTTTAAGGATATTAAATAGATAACACCTGCCTGAATAATGCTACTTTCAATTATCCCAGTTTAATAACATTCAAGGCACACATTTTTGCCATAATGATTTGAGATTATCAGAAAGTTCAACATATGCTCCAAAAACTACTTTGAGTCTAATTAAAATAGTAATCCAATCATCTCTCATATGTTTATTTACTGCCTATTATGTGCTTACTGCATACAAACACTTTTTTGTTTGCAGTATAAATAAAACNAAAAAGCCTCTTGATGAAAGTGAAAGTGGAGAGTGAAAAAATTGGCTTAAAGCTCAACATTCAGAAAATGAAGATCATGGCATCCTGTCCCATCACTTCATGGGAAATCGATGGGGAAACAGTGGAAACAGTGTCAGACTTTATTTTTGGAGGCTCAAAAATCACTGTAGATGGTGACTGTAGCTATGAAATTAAAAGATGCTTACTATTTGGAAGGAAAGTTATGACCAACATAGAAAGCATATTCAAAAACAGGGACATTACTTTGCCAACAAAGGTCCGTCCAGTCAAGGCTATAGTTTTTCCCGTGGTCATGTACGGATGTGAGAGTTGGACTGTGAAGAAAGCTGAGCACTGAAGAATTGATGCTTTTGAACTGTGGTGTTGGAGATGACCCTTGAGAGTCCCTTGGACTGCAAGGAGATCCAACCAGTCCATCCTGAAGGAGTTCAGTCCTGGGTGTTCTTTGGAAGGAATGATGCTAAAGCTGAAACTCCAGTACTTTGGCCACCTCATGCGAGGAGTTGACTCATTGGAAAAGACTCTGATGCTGGGAGGGTAGGGGGCAGGAGGAGAAGGGGGCGACAGAGGATGAGATGGCTGTCTGGCATCACTGACTCGATGGACGTGAGTCTGAGTGAACTCCGGGAGTTGGTGATGGACAGGGAGGCCTGGTGTGCTGCAATTCATGGGGTCGCAAAGAGTCGGACACAACTGAGCGACTGAACTGAACTGAACTGAGGAGCAGTTTAAAACTGGAGTTCCCAGTGGGATGAGTTCAGAGAAGCCAAATGCCCCAGAAGCTTCCTCCAAAAAGGACTTCCCGGAAGAAGAAGTTTTCACTGGAATTCCACGGCTGGACACACCCATAGCAGCCTACCTGAGCTGAATGTGTTGCGCTCCCCTGTCCTATTCCAGCCTTGCACCAGCAGGCCTGTCCCATCCCTGGGCAAGGCCCATCTTGGCTGAGGAATTCAGGCATCTGGGAGAAGCTGCCCCAAGCCTTGATTGCTGTGCTGTGGCAAAACCCGGCCACAGCTGACTGGAGGGCTCTTCCTGAATCAGCTAGACTCTGCCTTCAGCCTCTTCCTTCTCTGTTGTGTGTTCAAAGCCTTCTTGCTCTGTCCACCTCGATATTCAGCTCCAGTTTCACTGCTTCTATTCTGTTGATCCTCCTGCCTGGACAATCGGCTGCCCTCTTTGGGGGATGGTCCTCACAAATGGACCTGGAAGTTGGGCTCACCACTCTGGGGATATGTCCTCAGATTATCACGCTGAAGAGTTCTGACCCACCCCATAAAGTGGCAGACATCACATGTAAGTAGCCAGGGTGAGGTAGGGAGAAATGATGGAGCCAGTGAACAGTGTAGCTGGTCCCTCCTTCTCTTCTCCCTGCCCTGCCTGCTGTGTGTCCCCTCATGGGAAGCCCTGGAAAGCCCTGTCCACCCTCAGCCTCCTTCTGCCCCAGCCCAAGTCCAGCTCTGCTTCACCTGTCAGGATAGAGGCAGACAGGCTCCTGGTACCCAAGCCTGTTTGTCTTACTGCCCCCACTGGGGACTCAATGCAATCATCTTTAGCACATGGAAGAAATGATTTGTGAAACAGCAAATGGTGTCTTTTAGGGCTGAGGTTCTTTCTTAATCATTCTTTCATTTCTCATTCAATTTCTCTCTCTTTCTTTTTATGTAGGGAAAAAAAAAAACCCTCAAATCTTTTTTTACTTACACTAGTAAGCAAAAGTGATACACTACTTACAAAGTCCTCAGTGGTTTCTGTTCAACTTTCCCCAGTCCATCATTTTTAATTTACATGAAAGGAAAAAGAATGCCATTTGTAAGATTTCAGTTAGCCTCATCTGATGAATTGAGAACTAAGGTAAGAAGCAACACAAAGATAAAAAACCAGACTGTAATTTAGGAAAAGATAGCATTTATCACCAGAGTATTCAACAGAGACACCAAGTAGGAAACAGTGTGATTTAAATCTCCAATCTTCAGCTAGCTAACTGTGTGACCCTAGGTATATTACTTAAATCCCTCAGTGAAATTACACTTTCCTCATTTATATAAAGAAAAGAAGAAAAGGACCAGAGATTCTAGTCTTTTCTAGGCCGATCATTTTATAATTCTATGACTAAAATCAGTCTAAAACTTAAATTCTATTCTAGAAATTTACCTTAAGCCTAAAAAATTTAAGCATACAGTAATTTAAATATTTAACATCAAGGAATTTAAAAAATGTATTCCTAAGAGAGACTTTTATTCATTGCAATTATGCGTGTGTGCAATTACAGTTGTGTCTGACTCTTTACGACCCTACAGACTGTAGCCTGCCAGGCTCCTCTGTCCATGGGATTCTCCAGGCAAGAATACTGGAGAGTGTTGCCAAATCCTCCTCAAGGGGGCCTTCCCGAGCCGGGGATCAAACCTGCATCTCTTACGTCTCCTCTGTTGGCAGGTGGGTTCTTTACCACTAACGCCACCTGAGAAGTCCAGTTATGTGTGAGTCTATTAGAAACATCTGGTTATCTAATGAAGCCTGATATTTCTCTAACAAAAAGTGGGATGTATGCATTCTGATAAGTTTATTTGGGATCTCACTTCACTGCATGATTTTGAGATGTGTTTCTGTCTGTCTAAATCTATCATTATATCTGTCAATATAGATATATTCAGAATCTATCAATATATCTCCATATTTGTGTGGAGATTCCCCACCCCCAGCACAAATACATTAAGACGTAAGAACAGAATAACAAAGTAAAGAAGCACCAGAGTTAGTTCTAAGAGGAAGACAAAAGAGGAGGACACAGGACTTACAGGAGCTGCTGAGTTTTTGACGGTGACACTGGGGGTTGTGGCTCGCAAGGCTCCGCTCACTCCATGGTAGTATTTGAAGCAGATCTTAGTTTCAGCTGAAAGACAAAAATAAAATGGGACTGAGAAGTAGGGTGTAACCCTGGAAGAAAAGGCCAGAGCCAGAGAGGACACCCCCAGGGACTGCCACCTAATTCCTCCCACCCAGGCAGCCACCCCCGACAGCCTTGCTTCACTTGGGGCCTCGTGGTCCAGCTTTTTTCTGAATGTGCATCATCAACATTTGTTTCGGTCTTAGTGTTTTTGTATCCAAGTTCAATCTATCATTTAGACTTCTCAGCATTCATCCTATCCCATTAGAAGTTATTGCTTTTAAACCCTCAGTTTTACGATTTTAGGTGATTTGGTGATTACTACCATAATTTTCTCTTATTGAGTTCATTGTGATTAGTATCTTGGTAATTTGAAGGAAGACTTTGAGAAATTATTGAAATACACAGAAGAGAGGCATATTTTCTGATGATGATGACTAGATAATAATGTGGAAACACCATAACTTTTTGGCATTTTGTTTTGTAGGGACAAAATCTGTGGCCAACTTGAGTTTGGTTCATTGGAAGGTGACCTGCTTTTCCCAATCTACTGTTAATAGGGTTTTTTTTTTCTCTTTAAATTTGAAAAATTTATTGGGCTATGTCTTAGTCCCTTATATTAATATTATCTGGAACAACATTTGAGTTCTTGTTCCTCAAATCTGGGAATTTGTCTTCAATTATAATGTATTTAAAAATAATGTCTACCATTTTCTTAGCATTCATTTTAGTATGTTCATCATGGAAAATATGGACAATGAAGCAAAGTATAAAAAACACTTTTTAATGGCTGAGTAATATTCCATTGTGTATATGTATCACAGCTTTCTTATCCATTCATCTGCTGATGGACATCTAGGATGCTTCCATGTTGTAAAGTAAAAAACAAAAACAAACAGACAAACAAAAAAACACTTTTAAGAGTGTGTTTTGCATACTTGAGTGTTTACACTTTATATAATAAGACCTTTCACTTTTTAAAGTAAATTGTTAATAAAGCATGTTCAACCATCTGAGACCCTGATGCTGGAAAAGACTGAGGGCCAGAGGAGAAGGAGGTGACAGAGGATGAGATGGTTGGATGGCATCACCCACTCAAAGGACATGAGTTTGAGCAAACTCTGGGAGATAGTAAAGGACAGGGAAGCCTGGTGTGTAGCAGCCCATGAGGTCTCAAGGAGTCAGACATGATTTAGCGATTGAACATCAACCATCAATTCAAAGCTTTGTAGACAACATTCCTAGTTCTATGGAATCTGAATCAATTTGTAACTTGAAAATATTTTCCTCATCATGGAAATTTTGGATTTTCCCTTAAAATTAATGCCTTTTTGAAAATTATTTTTTAAGTTCAAGTTTGTTCTCTAGGATAATGGAGCAAAAATTGCTACGTATCTACCAACACTCATTCTCCTTTTCATCCTTAGATAAAGAGATAAATCCACGCAGTCGTGTCCGACTCTTTGCGACCCCATGGACGGTAGCCTACCAGGCAAGAATGCTGGAGTGGGCTGTCATTTCCTTCTCCTGGGGATCTTCCCAACCCAGGGAATGAACCTGGGTCTCCTGCATTGCAGACAGACGCTTTACCGGCTGAGCCACTAGGGAAGCCCTGTCATCCTCAATGATTAAATTTCAGTTTTATTTTGGGTAGTAATGCCCAGCTAAAGAACGCTTTGTAGCCTCCCTTGCAGATCACATTTATGTCGTTTGCCATTGTTATTCGGGGGTTT
Source organism: Neotragus moschatus (assembly GCA_006410615.1). NCBI lineage: Eukaryota > Metazoa > Chordata > Mammalia > Artiodactyla > Bovidae > Neotragus > Neotragus moschatus. The sequence continues at coordinate 1,879,055 of SJYA01000633.1, read as the reverse complement.
CTAGCATATGTAGCTGAACCTAAACCTAGATGATATAGAAAAGTTTCTTTCAATATATCATATAAAGCATATGAGAACTGCGATATTCTTCTTTAGAAGATAGGACTATTTAAGGATTCTCCCTTCCTGTGGCCAAATTGCTTTCTACAAAGCACTGTAAACTTCCACCAGAAAATGTAACTCTGATCAACTCTAATCCTGCTAACATTGAATGTTATCCATTAAATATAAGTTTAAAATAGCATCTCATTTTTATTCTAGAAGATTTTTAATCGAATTTTAATTAGCCATTGTATTTAGTTTTTTTAAAACCCATTGAACTGCATGTTAAGATTTCCCACTGCCAAATGTTTACCTTTTGCAGACATATTCTTACTTTACTTTAAAATGTCAATATTTTAAATTTCCTTTCTTCTTCATCCTTGTGGTGCAGTGATTTTGCATATCTGTTGATTGCCTTTTAAGCTCTTGGTGGACAATCTTACACCTTAGTTCCATATTCTCCAAGGCACCCCACATAAGGTCTACACACAGAGATCTATAGGTCTACACATCCCAATTACAGAAAAACCTGAACAACAACAACAAAAAAACCTTTTTGACTAAGTCAATATTACTTTTGTAGCCTGAGAGGCAGGTATTTTCTTGGGCTCCAAAATCACTGTGGACGGTAACTGCAGCCATGAAATTAAAAAGATGCTTTCTCCTTGGAAGGAAAGCAAGAGACTTTAAAAAGCAGAGACTTTACTTTGCCTACAAAGGTCCATATAGTCAAAGCTATGGTTTTTCCAGTAGTTATGGACAGATGTGAGAGCTGGACAATAAAAAAAGGCCGAGCACCAAAGAATTGATCTCTTCGAACTGTGGTGCTAGAGAAGACTCCTGAGAGTCCCTTGGACTGCAAGGAGATCAAACCAGTCAATCCTAAAGGAAATCAATCCTGAATATTCATTGGAAGGACTGATGCTGAAATTCCTATATTTTGGCCACCTGATGTGAAAAGCCAACTCTTTGGAAAAGACTCTAATACTGGAGAAGATTGAAGGCAGGAGAAGGGGATGACAGAGGATGAGATGGTTGGATGGCATCATTGACTCAATGGACATGAGTTTGAGCAAATTGCAGGAGATGGTGAAGGACAGGGAAGCCTGGCATGCTGCAGTCTATGGGGTTGCAAAGAGTGGGACATGACTGAGTGACTGAACAGCAATGACAAAGGATCATGGAGGCACCCTGAGCAGTGAACCAGGGAACCACACTGAGTCACTGTAGTTCAGAATATGAGCTACTCTGCCTGTAAATGCCAGAGAGATGGGCATGGAGGAGCCAAATGGCTTGACTTCAAGTTTAGTTGTGTGGAAGAAAATTTTATATAGCAGCTATCCCAGAAAGGCACTACTAGCTTTCCTTTCAAAGTAAATTATTCCAATGCTTTCACATAGAAAGGTCAGGGAAATTATATTTTTTATTGAATCCTATTGCTAGGTGAGAGGGTCAGTGCATGTTTAGAGCCAAGAATTCATGGAAACCTTTAAAGTATTATGATTTTTTTTCTGAAAAAACTACTGGCAATTTTTTTTTTCTTAAGCGTTTTAAGATTCCAGTATTCAGCAACTTAATTTACTAATGGATTTTCCTTTTATTTAACCTAAATAGCTCCTACTGTTTAAACGATTTCCTATTCAAACTTGAAAGAGATACTCAATTGTTTTTTGGATGTGAGAGCTGGACCATAAAGAAGGCTGAGCACCAAAGAACTGATGCTTTCAAACTGTGGTGCTGGAGAAGATTCTTGAGAGTCCCTTGGACAGCACGGAGATCAAAACAGTCAATCCTAAAGGGAATCAACCCTGAATACTCATTGGAAGGACTGATGCTGAAGCTCTAATACTTTGGCCACCTGATGCGAAGAGCCGGCTCGTTGGAAAACAACCTGATGCTGAGAAAATTGAGAGCAGGAGGAGAAGGAGGTAACAGAGGATGAGATGTTTGGATGGCGTCATCAACTCAATGGACATGAGTCTGAGCAAACTTCNAATCAACCCTGAATACTCATTGGAAGGACTGATGCTGAAGCTCTAATACTTTGGCCACCTAATGCGAAGAGCCGGCTCGTTGGAAAACAACCTGATGCTGAGAAAATTGAGAGCAGGAGGAGAAGGAGGTAACAGAGGATGAGATGTTTGGATGGCATCATCAACTCAATGGACATGAGTCTGAGCAAACTTCGGGAGATAGTGAAGGACACTGGCGTGCTGCAGTCTATGGGGTCTCAAAGAGTCAGACACGACTGAGTGACTGAATAACAATTTGAGATGGGCTCTATAGAGAAGTCACCTACAATTGTTAAAACACATGAACAATATCATATAGATGATTTATGGTATGGATTTTAGAATATCACTTTGTCTTGCAAACTTCCATGCAACTTTGATGATGGTTATATTCAACTGGTCTGTTTGATTAGCCCCACACTGAATTTTTCCAGGAGAAGGAGACTAGGCACTATTTATCTTTATATTTCCAGTGACATGTAATGCAGTGATTCTCAAGAAATGGCTGTTGAAAAATGACTGATGAACTATTGGTTTCATTTGATTGACTCCACTGCCTTCCTTAACCCAAGAGCAGCTACAGTGCCCTCATTACCGAAATGCCAGTCCATGTGCCTGACACACAGTGAAGCTGCTGCTGTGCTGCTAAGTCGCTTCAGTCCTGTCCGACTCTGTGTGACCACAGAGACAGCAGCCCACCAGGCTCCCCCGTCCCTGGGATTCTCCAGGCAAGAACACTGGAGTGGNAGGACACAGCCCCAGCCACTCCAGTAGTCTTGTCTGTAAAACCCATGGATGGAGGGGCCTGGTAAGCTACAGTCCAAGGGGTCGCAAAGAGTCGGACACAATTGAGTGACTTCACTTTCACTTTTCACTTTCATGCATTGGAGAAGGAAATGGCAACCCACTCCAGTGTTCTTGCCTGGAGAATCTCAGGGACGAGGGAGGCTGGTGGGCTGCTGTCTATAGGGTCACACAGAGTCGGACACGACTGAAGTGACTTAGCAGCAGCCCCCAGCCTGTTCCCTGGGCCCCTCAGTTCACCTGCTAATCCAAGTCTCCATCTCTTACCTCACCCCTGACCTCTTACCTCACTCTGCCTGATGACCACCGCTCCACCGACCACTGGCTAAGAGAGCCACTAACGGCTGCTCACTGACAGCAGCTCGCTTTCGGGAGGGGCCTACTGCAGTTCCAACCAGCGGCTGAGAAGGATTATTAATGGTTGCTCACTGACAAACGGGGCTTCCCAGGTGGTTCAGTGGCAAAGAATCTGCCTGCAATGCAGGAGACGTGGGTTTGATCCCTGGGTTGGGAAGATCCCCTGGAGAAGGAAATGGCAACTCACTCCAGTTTTCTTGCCTGGGTAATCCCATGGACAGAGGAGCCTGGCAGGCTCTAGTTCACGGGGTCGTGAAGAGTCAGACATGACTAAGCAACTAGACAACATTGAGAGCTGCTCACTTAGGGGAGGGGCCTGGCACCGAGCAATGGCTGAGTGATCATTAGTGGTCTGGCACTAACTGTTGCCTGATAACAGGGTATGTGTGGAGGGGTAACCACTTGCAGCAATAGCCATGTGCTAAGGGCTGTGTGCAGTTGTGCTCTACTACATTCTAGTGGTCCTAATGCTTCACAGATAATTTCCTATGGCCTAATTTTTGAACTGTGGTGTTGGAGAAGACTCTTGAGAGTCCCTTGGACTGCAAGGAGATCCAGCCAGTCCATCCTAAAGGAGATCAGTCCTGGGTGTTCATTGGAAAGACTGATGTTGAAGCTGAAACTCCAGTACTTTGGCCACCTGATGCAAAGAGCTGACTCATTTAAAAAGACCCTGATGCTGGGAAAGCTTGAGGGTAGGTTTAGCCTTGACTACATGGACCTTTGTTGGCAAAGTAATGTCTCTGCTTTTCAATATGCTATCTAGGTTGGTCATAACTTTTCTTCCAAGGAGTAAGTGTCTTTTGATTTCATGTCTGCAGTCACCATCTGCTATAGTATCACTTAAAGAAAGAATAAAACTATTGCTTTTCTTCTCTACTTTTTAGAGATTAGTAGGCCTGGAGGAGGGCACGGCAACCTACTCTAGTATTCTAGCCTGGAGAGAGGAGCCTGACAGGCTATGGTCTGTAGGGTCACAAAGAGTTGGACATTGAAGCGAATTAGCGCACACACATGCAGGCCTGTTGTAGCACTTGAAACACACCATGCAATGATAGTAGTAGCCCTAGTATTTTTATAATGTTTAATTTAGTTTAAAATTTATAACAAATTGGTCTTAATAGTTAATTAGCTTTTAAAATGCACCAGACCATTCATTAGAAAATTATTTTCTAATTTGTCTTTCAAAAAATCCCTATGAAGTAGAGGTAATTATTATTAACTATTTAAAAACATGCTTAGCATAATGCTTGGCATATAACAAGGCCTCAGTAAATGTTATCTATCACTTCTGGTTTACATTTAAGGAAAATGAGGCCAAAAATGTAAGGCCACTTATACAAGGTTACACATGTAGTTCATGGCAGCTAGGATTTAAGAAACTGTTAATTTTCATTTGGTGATTTGTCTTTAATGTTTTTAATAACATAAGATTGTTGACCAGTTAGCAAAAGTGAAATTTAACTTCCAGCAATGATGTTCTAGGTAATTCAAAGAACATATAGACAAGCTGGAAAAATATGGAAATAAATCAGCCTGAAGTAGGGTTGTCAGAAAAAACACTGGATATCCACCTAAGTGTGAGTGTCAGATAAACAGAGAATAAATTCTCTGTATAAGTCTGTTCCAATTATTACATGGGACAGAAACTATAAAAGTCATCCATTCTTTACCTTAAACTCAAATTTTATTGGGAGTACAATAAATTTTTTCCTCCTAAAAGTGGAAATCCTAACCTGAGGACATCAGAGACCTAGCAAGACAATGGTAAATTGAAGATAAGATACAGAAGAAGAAAACTTGGAGATGAGCCCAGGATTTGGGGTTGCTGTATCCCCGTTGGGGGGCCGTGTTGATTCCAGAAAAATGCAGTGAGAGGCTGGAAAGGTGAAAAGAACTTCTGACAGACTTTCAGGGCTAAAAGGGAATAAAAACTTTAGAGGTCAGAGCCTTTTAAAGAGGAGGACAGTGGTAAGTCCCCATGACCCAAATTGGAACCCTGAGCAGGAGAACAGATAGACTGTTGAGAAATATACAAGCCCTGGCCCCTCAAATCATTTCAGGTCTCTAAAATTCAATTGAGGTTATTCTGAATTGTTAGATACAGCCCAGAAGGAAATGGAAATCCTCACAGGAGGAAAACGAATCATCCTAAGCCTTAAATTCTCCCTACAAGTTTTAGTTTACTGTCTAGTTTTCAACTAAAATTGATCAGGCACATGATGAGTATTTTCCTATTGGTAAAAAAATACCAATAAAAACAGAGAGCGCCATAAAGAGACTCATGGGGTGTTCAGATATTGGCGTTATCATACACAGCTTTAATGATCATATACTTAATGCATTCAAAAAAATAAAAGATTGAAAATATGTTCCAAAGAATGAAGTCTATGAAAAATAACCAAACAGAAAATTCTGGATCAATAAAACTACAATTTTGAAATAGTGCACAGTGTTTAAACTCAGGTTTAAAGTAGATTAAACAAAATACAACAGAAAATTTAGGAAACCAGAACATAGTCATTAAAAAAATCCAGAATGAGGTGTGCATAGAAAAAGGATATAAAATATAGAATCAAATAAGAAACATGAGAAACTAGGATATGGTCTAAAATGCCTGTAAACTGGAATCCAAAAAGAGAGAGGAGAGACATTGATGCTACACCTGGGGCTGATTCATGTCAATGTATGGCAAAACCACCACAATGTTGTAAAGTAATTAGTCTCCAATTAAAATAAATAAGTTAATTTTTAAAATTCTCTAAAAGTTATGAAAGATATCAAGCTATAGACACAAAAGCTTCCCTCATAGCTCAGTTAGTGAAGAATCTGCCTGCAATGCAAGAGACCCTGGTTCAATTCCTGGGTCAGGAAGATCTGCTGGAGAAGGGATAGGCTACTCACTCCAGTATTCTTGGGCTTCCCTTGTGGCTCAGCTGGTAAAGAAGCTGCCTGCCATGTTGGAGACCTGGGTTCAGTCCCTGGGTTGGGAAGATCCCCTGGAGAAGGGAAAGGCTACCCACTCCAATATTCTGGCCTGGAGAATTTTCCATGTCATAAAAAGTTGGACACGACTGAGCGACCTTCACTTTTACTTTTCATAGACACAAAAGCCCTATGAATCCAGAAAGACCACAGCATCCAGATATCACTGTAAAAGTTTGACAAAGAAGAACAAAAGATCACTTCATCAGCCAATGAAGGGGCAACAATCAGACTGACAGATGACTTCTCAATAGAAATGGAAATAAAGGGAGACTGAGGAATGGCAGCTTCAAAGTGCTGAAACAAAATAACTGTCAGTAGAGAACTCTACAACTGGTAAAAATATTCTTTAGGAATAAGGAGACTATTCCTATTGCTGTCCAGACATTGCACAGGTTGAAGCACCACAAATATTTGGACTTCATTACAAGGTTTTAGCTATCCCTATGTCACCACATCTGCAGTGCATAAATGCCCAACTCTCATGAACAGAAGTGTGATCAGTTGATGAACTACACAAACATGGATTAGTGCATTAGCAGAATGTCTTCCACTGTGAATCACTTATTTGTGCAGAAGGAACCAAGTTATCTATGCAGTAACATTCTTTATTGAGAAGGATGAACTTAAATCTACTAATATCTCATTTGCAAAACAGACATGAGACAGATGTAAACCACATCCTCAAAATCCAGGAAAGGCAACTTTAACTTAAGCTATAATCGCCAGGAAAGAATCAGTCTCAGTAGTTATCTAGAAGGAGTAATAGAAAGTACAATATCTTCAAATGCTCAAAAAGATCAAGAAGCCATGGAATAATGAGATATAAATTAAATTTTGAGTCTGAAGAACATTTAGCTTCAGTAAGAGGAAATAGCAAGAGCAGTTCTTTCAAAGAAATAATCAACATTAATGGTATAAAACCTGAGGTCTTCCCAGTCTGTCTTACATGGCAATATGTTCACTTGTACTTGATTCATTTTAAAATATGAATTAAATAGATTTTAAGAAATGAGCAGCTTTGGGAAAGACTGTTATTTTTTATTAAAATAAAAGGAAGGGTGAAGGGCTATACTACTATAATATAATATGTAATATACTATACAGTTTAGTATACTGTACTATACTAATGGAATTAGTATAGTGACAAGGCAATCTATCATTGCAGATTCGACTACATGTGTAAAGACGTAACACTGGAAAAGCTATTTTAATTTAAAATTGATATTGCCTGTTGGATCTCTGAGAATTTTAGCCCTCATGCAGTGGCCCCTCATTTTAGACTAACAACAACATAAAGCAGTTGTCTTTTACACACCCTCGTCCTGTTACATCTAATCTCAGAAACTTGCATCCAAGAACTCAAAGAAGAACATTATATAAATATATAAGCCATATTAAATTGTACGAAAAAACTTCATTCTCCTATAAACAGCTCTGAAAGACGTGGTGTTTTTATTTGGTTCTCAGATGATACTTTTTAAGTAAAAGTCTCATTAAAGTAATATAAGACACTTAGAGAAAGAAGTAATCTTATTGTATTAGAGAATATATTGATTTGTCAAAATTTTGTAATTTGGTAGAGATACAATCTTACTTGGGCTTGCACTTCCAGAAATGATCTAGAATGCTGTATTATGGACTGATTGCATTACCTTTGTACAAAATTCGAAAATAACTGAGAAAAATAAAGTCATAAATTTTTATTAAACCCAGAAGATGTTTGCATCTTTAAGCACTCCATGTTTGCCTAACATAAAAATTGTCATCTGATACAATCATGTTTCTCTAATAGATAAATTATGATTATTTGAATGAAAAAATGGTTAATTGTAACTTTTGAGTTAATGGCTATATCCTTTTTATAGGAAGAACTGTATATTATTTGACCAATTTCCTACTTAGAACAGTAGCATAAACCCTATGTTAATGCTTTAAATATGGTGACACAGAAAATATGGGAGAACGATTAAAATAAATCATTACGTGAAATGATACTATAAAGAATTACTTATTTTGGGTACCAGAGGGCCAAATTCAAGCTAAAAAAAATCATTCAATAAATGCCTTTTGTTTCCTATTTCAGAGCTGGTTATTATCACCCCCTAGACAGTGCTTCTGTTCTCTGGGATCATTGCACATAGAGTGTTTGCTAAAAGGCAATTAGAGCCTTCCTTTCCCTGCTAGGATACAGTAATTGTAGCAGATCAATGCTTCTGCTGCTAACTAGATAAGCTGATTTTAAAACAGAATGGTCAAAGAACTGAAGAATAATGGAAACAACAAGGACTACAAATTCCAGATGGGAAAGTACTGGTGAGATGAGCTGATTACCTACAGTCCCTTTGCCCTGATGGCAGGGAAGTCAGCAGAGTGACTGTGGCCTAGCTGATTTCCCCTCAGACATTTGCTGAATCCTGAATCCTGAAAACATCGGAAGAGTGAGCCAAAATCTTCTGTCTCTTGGTGAGGAGACCATGTAAAATGGAAAAAGAGGATCACACAGCTGCAGGCACTCTTAGGAGTCTTCCGTCCTAGATGGAGTGGGCTGAGCAGGCTCTGAGCCTCCCTGGGGCATTCAGGGTCAGGCAGGGGTCCCAACAGATCCTCCAAGGCCAAGTACAGACCACAGAGTCAAGTGCCTTCTCTGTCACATATTTTTCTCCCTAACCCTTGATTACTGCGGTGGGTCTCTGTATTTCAGTCCAGCTGAAAGGGAGGGTCATGGCTGGTCAGATGGTGGCAGAGTGAGTTCCCTGAAATTGAGATAGGACACAAACCAGAAGGCTGTAGAATGACAGACAACATACTGAAGAGCTCCAGAAGGCAGAAAGGGCCTGGGCCAGAAGCACGTGAAGACCCTTCCCCATATCCTATGGCGATGATGTATGTCTTGAGTCAGCTCTTGACCTGCCAGAGGTGTTCCAGAGGTCTTTCTGAGAAGTATGTCATTCTCTTAGGTACTTTATGCAGATTAGTGGTGCCAAGGAGTGTGAGGATATACTGATATCCTTATATCCTCAGAGGCATAGGTCTGATCGATGAAGGGTAGGGTTTTTGAAAGCATGGGGGTGGAGGGAGGGATGCAATCTTTCAAATGACTCCTTTATAGTCAGGGAGAAGATTTTGAATATCACCTTTCAAAACTGGATAGATGTGAGAGAGACACAGATGAATGTCAAGTGGGTATTTTAGAAGATCTAAATGATGTACAGGTTTTATGATATTGGGGTATGAGATACAATGCAATTCCATGGTGAAGCAGGGCAGAATTCAAGCCCATGGCTATTCTGGAGGTTGGGAGGGGTACAGTAACCCTTTGGGCTAAAGGGGTATACCCTTGACCATGCACAGATCTTAGCAATGGCAGTTATGAGGCCGAATATAATTTCTGTTATGTAGTCACCAGATATTCCTGTGACCTTAATAACAGGTCTGAAGTGTTACTAAATCCAGGGACACCACTCACACAGAAGTCTATGGAAATGGCTCTCCTGGAGTTATATAACACAACCGTCTTTTAATCTTGTGAATGAGCTGCACAACAAGGTGAAATCCTCAGGGGTGGGCTTCCTTGGCAAGAAATACAGGAGACCATCTGTAGCTTCTTCCTTGAATTCCCTCCTTTCCTCTCAGGGTACCTCTCTTCCCCACCCCACCCACACCAACCCCTACCCATTTCCCTTGGAATCTAGGATACATCATTCAAGTTTCTCCCAACTGGTTGCTCAGTTGGGACTAACTTGGTCAGCTGCAGATGGGCTGAATGACTATGGTTTTCTGTGGGGAGGATTTCACAGCCTAGGGGCACTCAAAGCTGCAGCTCTGGGCCCCAGGAGAGCCCACCCACCATTTTGGCTTCTTGGCACATCAGACGTGGCAATTCAAAGCATATATGAAAATGCCAGGCCATCTGGCATGCTGCATATGGAACTGGCTGCTGTGTTTCTCAGTTGCAGTTGATTCTGCTAAAAATTAATAAACAGAAACCTAAATTAAATAGAGTTGGGAGACCAGAAGGGGGAGCACTCATGCCCTGTGGTAATAGCAGAGCCCAGCAGAAGGAAGAAAGACTCCTCTTCTTTTCTGGCAAGGATTCAGCCAATGAAAAGCCATGAACTCTCTGTTTATTACAGCCCTCCCAACTTCCTTATCCTCTCTATAAAAGTGGTCTACTTCCCCTTCTGTGAGAGGACCTGCAAGTGGCTCATCATGATTGCAGACCCTGAACCATGGTTGCAGTTCTCTGCTAATCCTGAATAAATGACCTTAGCTGGAGCAACATCTGGAAGTGTGTTTCAGGTCAACAATTCTGACCTGGGATATAGTACCTGGATGCTGGGTCCCTCTAAGGAATCCCTGATACCAAAAATCAGCCTTCACAGTAAGCAAGTTCCTTTCCTGAAAAAGGAACACAGCACTCCATTGGTGTGGGTTTCATGGGAAAAGAAATTTGCAGCTTTGGAGTCTACCGGGATTGTTGTCTTTTGGGAAAAATCCATTTCTGAGTAGAGACATTGATCTTGACAATTTGGCCAATTTGTGGAGGTCAACTGAGAAGAGTCAGCAGACATGAGGTGCTCTGTCAGGGCAGGTTAGTGTCAGGGCTGTCAGAGAAGCAAGTGATGGATGAGGCACAGATGCCATCCTGTAAACCAGGGGACTATCAAGGCAGGTTAACAGTGCTGCCTTTGTTCAGCTGGCAGAAGCTCCCTCTCTACTTGTCTAGCATCCGTTTGGCTTGCCTGAACTGGAAATTTCAGCATGTCTTTGTGGTTAGGTTCAGAGATGAGGCTATACCAGATGACCAAGACCTGTCCTGGAGGAAAGTGTATGGAGGTGGGAGAGGTGATGGAAGGCCCTCCACACATCAAATTCAGGCTCTTGTCTGCATGGTACTTACTCTACTATGCACTCACTTCCACACTTCCTTTAGGTGCAGGAACCAGGCATTGTGGAATTCTTTCCATCATCCACTCAGTTTAGCTGCATGCCCACTGAGAGCTTGGACTATCCTGGAAGCTTCACATTAACCTATGCTTCAGACAGGGGTCTTAGGATACCTTTCCTGATCCCTTTGCTGAGTTCCAGGTTCCCTGTCGTCCAGCCTCAGCTGATGTTGGTGGCGCTCGAAGGATGTTCTTCTTGTTGCCCTTCACATGGCCTCTGGGGACCTGCCAACAGAGGGCACTCAGGGGCACCTGGTTGGAAACCCCACCTGAGGCCCAGCCAAGAGCTCGGCTGGACCTGGAAGATGGAGAAGGAAGGAAATCTTCCCTATCTCCATGCTGGAGGGCAGGTTGAGTCTTCTTTCAAGAGTCCAAATCTTGTAAGAATTTGCTTTGTACTATCGTAAGGTCACTGTGCCAAATACCCAGAACTTCCATTTAATTGGACTTGATGTTTTAATGTGTTTTTTACACTGCGTTTGCCTATATTTTTCTCCAATTTGGGAACTGACAGTGATTATGCTATTAAAAAAGGTTAAGTCTAATTGTAGATTATTTTTACTATTATTTTTTTCCATGTTCCTATACTCTTTACCGTTTCTATTATTGTTTTTCCCTTCTATTATTGTTTGTTTTTGTTTTTAGGTTTGACATAATCTATTCTTGCCCTTCTGAAAAGTATTTCATATTTTTTCTGTCCCTTTACTACTTGTCTTTTCCTTTGTTAAAGGCTCAGTCAGGCCTTAAAGGCTTAGTTTTCACTAGAAATTTGTGTTCTCTGTTACAGAAAACTCATAGTGTAAAGTAAGTCTTTTTTTGTCAGGGCTAACTATTTGTGTAGTTGCTGCTGCTGCTAAGTCATTGCAGTTGTGTCCAACTCTGTGTGACACCGTAGACGGCAGCCCACCAGGTTCCCCCATCCCTGGGATTCTCTAGGCAAGAACATTGGAGTGGGTTGCCATTTCCTTCTCCAATGCATAAAAGTGAAAGTGAAGTCGCTCAGTCGTGTCCGACCCTCAGTGACCCCATGGACTGCAGCCTACCAGGCTCCTCCACCCATGGGATTTTCCAGGCAAGAGTACTGGAGTGGGGTGCCATTGCTTTCTCTGATTTATTTAGAGAGAGAAAAAGAGACAGATAGATTTTAAATATAAGGAGTAGGAGTCCCATGAAAACACATTAAGTCTATGGGCTCAAATGGATAGATTTTGTATAAAAATAGGAGTGTTTCCTGTATGTCCTTCTCTGGTAGAGGGTGCTATCCCTTTCCCCAAGGAGGTGGGAGGTGTAAGATAAAATTCTCTGCTTATAATACAAGTTCTCTGGTTTGGATTTTAGGCTCGTTGGCCTTGAGCAACCTGGGAGAGACTGGCATTCATTCTGGTGAAGGTTAAAGACAATTAGCTTCTTTTTCCTTTTTGTCTGCCCTCTTCCCTCAGGTAACAGCTGTCATTAGCAATGGGCCAGATGCTGCAAACTCTGAGTTTGCCTGGTAAGAGGGAAACAGGGCTTAGACTAGGAGCTGCCACCATGGAGGCAGCTGGTTGCATCTTCTGGATTTGGTGGGTTTTGCAGTGTTCTTAGGAGAAGGCAACGGCACCTCACTCCAGTACGCTTGCCTAGAAAATCCCATGGATGGAGGAGCCTGGTGGGCTGCAGTCCATGGGGCCGCTAAGAGTCGGACATAAGTGAGCGACTTCACTTTCACTTTTCACTTTCATGCGTTGGAGAAGGAAATGGCAACCCACTCCAGTGTTCTTGCCTGGAGAATCCCAGGGTCAGGGGAGCCTGATGGGCTGCTGTCTATGGGGTCACACAGAGTTGGACACGACTGAAGTGACTTAGCAGCAGCAGCAGCAGCAGCAGCAGCAGCAGTGTTCTTGAGTACTATATCAACTCTGGAATTTGGGGCAATTGTGATACATGAGATTTTGTGAGGGAGTCTGTACTTTTAACATATTTGGATTCTGAACTCTTTCCTAGCTGTCCAAAGCTGGTATGGGCAGTATAGCTGGCATTATTTGAAAATGGCCTTAGAGTTGACTAGAGACCTATCTTGGCTAATGTCAGAGAAGTGCTGAGGATGACCTCTGAACTAGCCCCAGGCTGGTACATGGTGGCAGTGATAAGTGTCTTGGAAGGCACACATGGTATATGGGCAGGATCTCCCTGCCCTCTGTGGGTCTCCTCACAAAGAACCCTACAGCTGTGCATAACCATAGACTTGGCGGAAAGGCTCAGGGGTCAAAAGAGAGAGGTATGAGCGCAGAGTGATGTGGAAAAGGGGGAAATGCCCCTTCCCACTGTTCTTCTAGCATCCACTCCCCTACCCTCAATCAAGGGAGGAGGTGTTACAGTGTTTAGTCAGATTTCTAGTGTGGACCAGGCTATGTTTACTAGAGAGCAGAGTTCTCTGCTTTGAAAGGTGGTACCTCTCTGCCGCCTCCCTATTCCAAGAAGCTGGGTAGGTCAGTCGACTCTGTTCTCTTTGTGGTATCTTCCTGCTGTGTGTCTGACCAGGGGCCACCTGGCTTCCACTCTCCATCTCTGTTTCCCTGTCTCTATCTCGACAGCTCAGGGGTCCTTAGTAGGAAAGATAAGACATGATGGCTGTCGCCCTTAAGCACAAGTCTTCTGCTTCCTGCACAGACATTTTGAGCACTAGCTTACTTCATTCATTCATTAACTGAACAAATGTTATTAATGCACGTATGTGGAATCTAGAAAAATGGTACAGATGACCAATTTGCAGGGCAAGAATAGAGATCAAGGCAGAGAGAATGGACATGTAGGCACAGGGTGTGGGAGGGGGGAGTAGGACAAATTGGGAGATGAGGATTATCATACACTGCGGCCACTGCTGCTGTTTAGTTGCTAAGTCATGTCCAACTCTTTTGCAACCCCAAAGGCTGTAGCCCATCAGGTTCCTCTGTCCGTGGGATTCTCCAGGCAAGAATACTAGAGTGGGTAGCCATTTCCTCCTCTGGGGGATTTTCCCGACCCAGGGATCGAACCCCGTCTCCTACTTAGCAGGCACATTTTTTACCACTGAGCCTCCAGGGAAGCCCTGTCCATACACCACCAAGTGTAAAACAGACAGCTAGTGGAGACCTGCTATAAAAGCTCAGGAAGCTCAACTCAAAGGAAGTACACAGGAAGTACTCTGTGATGATCTAGATGGGTGAGATGTGTGTGGGTGGGAGGGAGGCTCAAGAGGAAGGAGATATATGTATAGATATAGCTGATTTATTTCATCATACAGCAGAAATGAAAAGAACATCGTAAAGCTGTTTCAATAAAAAAAAAATATTTACTAAGCTCCTCTAAATGGAGATGTGACCAGCAATAACAACAACAAAAAATCTTTAAAAATGTTATTTTTGCGAAAATTATGGATGACATTTGATATTTTTCTCATGTTTCTATAGGGAGTAAGTAATATTTTTTTAAAAAATGAGTACACAAATTGGATTCATACACACATAAAAAATACATTGAAATGGAGGAGATTCTGAATTTATGTGGAAGGAAGTGGTTGAAATCTTAGATAGGCTCTGTCTTCTAGTTTGACTTTCTCTATAGCTTCTATGGTGGGGTCTATGGAGCTCCCCACTCAAAATTATCTGGAGGGGAGGAAAACCATATGTTAACCATCTCAACTTTCCTTCCTCTAGTCAAGGATTTGCTCAGCCCAGCGGTAAGTTGGCTCCCACCGTGATGCCCAAACAATTTCCCTGCCAATCATTCAGGGAAGTAAAGCCTCAGCATGGACTCCAACTTCAGAGTTCTATCTAGTTTATTACCCAACATCCTACCCTCCAAAGGACAAGAACTCTACACTGAACCTCCACTTGAGTGGTGGGAGCCCTTCTGGCCAACTAGTCTTATCAGGACATCATGGTGTGGCTAAAGAGCAGGTCGGAGGTCAGACTATCTGGGTTCAAGTCCTGGCCCCACTACTTGTTTGTTACTTGTGACTCTTGGATCAACTACATTATATTCCTGTACCTCAGATTCCTTAGCAAAAAAAGGGAAAAATAATATCTGCCACCTAGGGTTTTCATGAAGAATAAATGGAACAAGATGTCTGAGGCACTCAGCATGGTGCCATGCACATTGGGAAAGCTCAGAGAGGTTTAGTTGCTGCTTATTGTTCTTATTCCTCTATTCAGGACAACAGCCTTAACCCAAATGACAGCCCAGAGATGAGATCTTGTGAACCAGGCACAGATTCCCCAGGGACAAGTACAGGCACCTTTCTGGGATGGCTGGAGTCACCTTGTGCCCATCTGCTGTGTCTAATTGGACATTATGGTAATGAGCTTGCCATGTCCTTCAGACACCTGGCTGCACGTTCAGACACCTGGCTGCACGTCCAGACACAGAGTCTTAGTTAGGTCAGTTTCCCTGTCTGCCCCACATACTCTCCTGCCAATTTGGCCTCTGTCTGCCCTGATCTGCCACAGGCCTTTATGAGAAAGCTATTGTTCCTGTCTCAAGGAGATTTAAAAAAATTTTTATTGGAGTATAGTTGCCTTACAGTATTGTATCAGTTTCTGCTGTACAGCAAGATGACTCAGTCATACATATACATCTAGCCACTCTTTTTTAGATTACCTTTCCATTTAGGCCACCACAGAGCACTGAGTAGAGTTCCCTGTGCTATACACTAGGTTCTCATTAGTTATCTATTTTGTACATAGTGTCAATAGTGTATATATGTCAATCCCAATCTCTCAATTCATCACACCCCTTTCCTGCCTCCTTGGTGTCCATATGTTTGTTCTCTACATCCGTGTCTGCTTCTGCTTTGTGTACAATATAGGTTCAATTTTACCATTTTTCTAGATTCCACATATATGCATTAATATACAATATTCATTTTTCTCTTTCTGACCTACTTCACTCTAATATGCTCTCCTTATCTTATTGAAACACTCTTTGGAAGCAGAGATGTGGAGAGGCCTCTGCAGCCCTGGTTGTTTCTAGATCCTTGTGTCTCTGATTTAAAGAGATGCATTCTGTATATAGAGTGGCTTTGAGAGGGACAAAAAGAATGTTTTGTAGAGTCCTAATTTGACCCTACCATGTCTGTCTAGGTAAAAATCACTCCTGGGTTCTTCCTGTTTCTCCTTATTTCCCTTCTGATTCAGAAAAGAGTCACTACAGAATGGGAGTCACTACAGAATGATCAACACAAAGCATTTTTTCCTTCTCTCTCTTAGGTCCCCAGCCTGCCCACCCACGCTTCTGACTGGAAGTCCATAGCAGGTCAAGGGCTTCCAGGGAAGGCTGGACTCCTTAACAGTTCTCTGCATCCTGTTCCTTCCAGCTCCTCATGGACCTCAGTTCATCAAGCATCCCTCTGCGTCCTGCATCTCCAGTATCCCCATAGATCCTCCCCTGGAGCTGATGAGCACAAGCAGATAAGGCTGGTTCAAATCCCAGCTCCACCACTTGCCACATCAGCTACCATGTCTCAGACTAAGTTTTGTCCTCAAATGCAATGGTGATAGCACTCACCTCATGGTACTCTTAGCAGCATAAAATAAAAGGCTATATTCAGATCATACCACGAGGTTACAATAATCAAAACAGTATGGTACTGGCATAACAACAGACTTATGGATCAATGGAATAGGATAGAAAAACCAGAAATAAACCCATGCTCCTATGGTCAATTAATTTATGACAAAGATGGTGAGAATATACACCAGAGAAAGACAGTCTCTTCAATAAGTGTTGCTGGGATAATTGGACAACTACATGTAAAAGAATAAAATTAATATTCTCTAACATCATACATAAAAATAAACTCAAAATGGATGAAAGACCTAAATGGAAGATCAGATACTAAAAGAGCACCCTAAAGGAAAACATAGGCAGAACACTGATAAAAAGCACAGCAATATTTTTTTGATCCATCTCCTAGAATAATGGAAACAAAAGCAAAAATAAACAAATGGGACCTAATTAAACAATTAGGTTGCACAGCAAAGGAAATCATTGACAAAACAAAAAGACATCCTACTAAATGGGGGAAAATATTTGTAAATAATATGACTGAAAAAGGTAATATCTAACACATATAAACAGTTCATACAACTTAACATAAAAAAAAAGAAACCCAAACAACTTGTTTTAAAAATGAGCAGAAGAGAGGGAGGGAACACATATATACCAATGGCTGATACATGTTGATGTATGGCAGAAACCCACACAATATTGTAAAGCAATTATCCTACAATTAAAAATAAATTAAAAAATTTTTAAAAATGAGCAGAAGAATTGAACAAAAATAGTAATTCAATAGACACATACACCCCAATGGTCATAGCATCATTTCAACATAGAGGCCAGCACAGGGTCATAGAGCCTCCCAGGCCCAAGGGAAGGGGACATGGAGCTAGCCTCTTGATGAAAGAAATGTCAAAGAATCTGTGGTCATACTTAATCCTCCTAACTTGATGATCTGTCTTCCTCCAGCTCCACCTTCGACTCCTTCCTCCTCCTTCTCCTCTTTCTCAGAACTTCACCTTCAGCTTTCACCTCCCCATGCCTTCATGCCTTTGCAGGTGCTAGAATGAGCTCTCTACCAGTTGGCTGCCAAAGCCAGTCCTTCCTTTCCACTGGCCAAGTCTACCCACTGGCTCCTCTTACCTGTGGGTGGTGATTAACCCTGGGCCCCAAAGCCAGGCTGGGTGGTGTCCTTCTCTGATATAGGACACAGTAAGAAGAATGTTTTTGTCCCCACCTTGGAGGGCAGGGATCCAGCCTTCACCTATAGATTGGAGTCCCTTGGTACCAGTCCAGTCCACAGCATGCCTCCAGCACTGTAGGATTCAGAGAGGTGGGTGAGGCTGTACATGCTTTTATTGAAATGGCAACTCAAGTTAATCTAGAAAAGTCTCATTTTGGGTTCCTAGGGCCCTGGCCATTTATTTAAGAGCTTTCATCTCACTGGCAGAGTCTGACACGTAACCAGTTAGAAGTCAGAACCATCTGTGTTGCTGCAAATCTAAACTGAATGATTTGATTGTATCTTTTATAGCTGTTTCCTGTAACAATGCTTAATCACTCTTTAATGGTCTGATATTTAATCTATGGATGGAAGATGAATTTTGATGCCTGCGGGTGTAATGGACTATTTGATATGGTAAGAGATGACTGCACACAGTTTGGCTTCTCACCTTGGGTGGGCTGAGGGTAAGCCTGCTATGCAGGCCCCCTCGCTCCTGTGTCCCACCTTGGATCCCACATGGATCCCTGCCCCTGCACTGCCATACTCCATTGCCTCACTGGCCCCTTTCAGTCTGAACTGCTGTACCTTTAGGTTGGCCTCTGGCAGCCCAGACATTATTATTGTATGAATATTTCCAACCATTTCACTCTGATCTGCTAAAGAGTGAGTGATTGTGTTTTTGGTGGCCTGGGATCCTTTTCTACCCACTCCAGAGGTTTCTCTCTAGTCAGATGACTTCATTTAGCTTTTTAAAGCAAAACATGCAAGAAATAAGGAAGGAAAGAAAATCAGCATGAGTGTGAGCCAAGCTTACAGAGAAGTTCAGTGGGGGAGGGAACACCAGCCGAATTGTGTGGTTAAAGGACGCAGGTCAAAGAGGAAATGCATTTTAGGAGTGTTGCTGTGAACTGCATATTCTTCTCTCAAGATTTAAGAAATACAAGTAAGGTCATAACCTATATTGAAATTACTTTATGATTGTGTAAAGTGCAATTTTGCGCATGGTTTCCCTTTAGGATAGTGTGAGCCTGGATGAGCGATGGGGGTAGTTATGACTTCCACGGAATTATGTAATAAAAATCTAGAGCATGTGTGCTCAGTTGTGTTCGACTCTTTGTGACCCCGTGGACTGTAGCCTGGCATGCTCCTCTGTTCATGGAATTTTCTAGGGAAGAACACTGGAGTGGGTTGCCATTTCCTACTCCAGGGGATCTTCCTGACTCAGAGATGGAACCTGCATCTCCTGTATTGGCAGCAGATTTTTTAACCACTGTGCCACCTGGGAAGCCCAAAATAAGGTGGCATAATAATCAAATGCCCAGTATCATGCAGATATTTATGGAGACACACTGCTTCTAAAAGAATACCTGTGAAGCAGCATGATCACCATAAGGTTATATAGATAGGGAGAAAGAAAGAAAGAAAGGTAGATGTATCTTCTAGTTCTGCCTACAAAGAAGCAGACTTTCTTAGAGCCTATGATTCAAATATGTATTGCAATACGAAAGGAGACAGCTCCTTGGGAAGAAGAAAACAGTGACTGAAAATGGCAGCCCATAGTGCAATTCTTAGCCATATCAGCTCTAAAACACAGAGGGGTCCCGGTGGAAATACGTCCAGATTCAAATAAAAAGCTATAACAACATGTCATCTGAACCATCTGGATTGTCGACCTGGCAGGATCCCTGTGGCTAAACTGGGCAGATCTAGGGAACCTTCTGGCTCCAGCAGGGCTTGTTCTGGCTCTGCTGTATTGCCGGCACTAGCCAGAAATGCTAACAAGGGGGAGTCAGCTAGTTCTCCTGGAGCCCTGCTTTTCCTTTGGTGTCCTTCAGTCCCCAATTCTGGCTGCAAAGTATTTCCCCAGAGGAAACCCTCAAAATAAGCCACTCAATTCACAGTTGTCAACAAGCACTACCATGTCCATTCCCAAAAGAGAAAAGCAACCACAACCTCTCATTCAAAGCTTTCTTATTAGACTGCCTACCTGGCTATACTAAACATATGCCTGGCCCCTCTCAGGTGTGCTTTCTCAGTCTTCACAGGGTCACTGTGGAGACTGTGCATTAACTTCATTTTATAGGAGAAGGATCAAAATCTCAGAATACAAGAGCCATTGAACCCATGAGCCTCTCACCTGAAGCCACCTGCTGAAGAGTGGAGAGAGGAGGCAAACTCCACCCCTGACCTGTGTAAATTTCATCTCACCATGCTTAAAGGGTGTTGTTAAAAACTTTGTTAATCATCTCTATTCAAATACAAAAAATTGAAAAAAAAAAAAAAAAAAAACCAAAAACTTCAGAGCAGGGCTAGGTGTTAGATTTCTATTATGTGTAAGCAAAGAACACTGTCTTGTTTTTTCTTTAATTTGGGAGGAGGAAATTATGAAAGAGGATTTGGAAATGATGTTCTGAAAAGGGGTTTTGATATTCACTCTTCTGCCAAATGCAGAGAGTGATGAAATCAAAGCAAGCAGCAGTCAGGATGTGATTCTGAAAGCGAGTGCAGAGACAGAGAAGGCTGAATGTGAAGGTGTGAGCTGGAGGCAAGGCAGGACCTGGTGATTGGCGGTACTGAGGGGGAACAGGAAGCTGAGGCAAAACAGAGCAGTCAAAAATGACTGCAGATTTCTGGTTTAGGCCTGGACAGCTGTAAGAGGGCAGCGATCATGACCATAATCGTGTGACTTGACCCAAAGATGGGTGGAGAAAGGAAGTCCCTTTGGGAAAAATTCTTTTGGCCATAATCAGTGGTCCTTCCAGGCCTACTATGCTGTTCTTCCTGCTACCCAAGGGAAGCGATGATGAGCACGGAGCTACATATAACTGGTCTGGGCCAGAGATCAAAACAAAGATAGCTTCCCTGTGAAATCACCTCCTCTTGGCAAGGCAAGAAGGACTTCTGAAACACTTTTTTTTTTAAATTAACTTTTATTGGAGTATAGCTGGTTCACAACGTTGTGTTTGTTAGTTTCTGCTGCACAGCAAGGTGAGTCAATTATACATATACATCTGTCCACTCTTTTTAAGATTATTTTCCCTTATGGTCATTATAGAGTATTGAGATGAGTTCCCTGTACTACACAACAGGTTCTTATAATGTCTATTTTATATATAGTAGTGTGTATATGCTGGGCTTCACTTGTGGCTCAGCTGGTAAAGAATCTGGCAATGTGGGAGACCTGGGTTTGATCCCTGGGTTGGAAAGATCTCCTGGAGAAGGAAAAGGTTACCCACTCCTGTACTCTGGCCAAGAGAATTCCATGGACTGCATATAGTCCAGGGGGTCGCAAAGAGTCAGATACGTGAGTGAGTCAGTCCCAATCTCCCAATTTATCCCTCATCCCGCTTACTCCCCTGGTGACCATACATTTGTTTTGGGAGCACATGGTCAACAAAGAGTGTGGGAGCTCCTCCCGAAGGCTTGGGAATGGCCTGCTGAGCCAGACTGCACGCATTAAAAAAATAACATTTGAGGGACTTCCCCAGTGGTCCTCTTTGCAGTGAAGAGGATGTAGGTTCCATGCCTGGTCTGGAACTAAGTTCCCATATGCTGTGGAGCAACTAAGCACACATGAAGCAGCTACTAAAGCCTGCACACTCGTGAGCCGGAATGCTACAACTAGAGACTGCAGGCCTTAATGAAAGATCCTGCATGATGCAACCAAGATCCCAAGTACCGCAACTAAGACTCAACAGGGCAAAATAACTAAAGCATAATTTTAAAATAACATTTGAGTTACTATAATAATACAACATTGTAAGATTTTGTCAGGACAGTTTTTGTTATTCAGTTGTTCAGTTGTGTCAGACTCTTTGAGACCCCATGGTCTGCAGCACACCATGCTTCCCTGTCCTTCACCATCTCCTGGAGCTTGTTCAAACTCATGTCCATTGAGTTGGTGATACCATCCAACCATCTCATCCTCTGTCATCCCCTTCTCCTCCTGCCTTCAATCTTTCCCAGCATCAGGTCTTTTCTAATGAGTTGGCTCTTCACATCAGGTGGCCAAAGTACTGGAGTTTCAGCTTCAGCTTAAGCATCAGTCCTTCCAATGAATATTCAGGGTTGATTTCCTTTAGGTTTGACTGGTTTCTCTTTGCAATCCAAGGGACTGTCAAGAGCCTTCCCTAACCCCACAGTTCAAAGCATCAAACCTTTGGTGCTCAGCCTTCTTTATAGTCCAACTCTCACATCCATACATGACTACCAGAAAAACTACACCTTTGACTACATGGACCTTTGTTGGCAAAGTAATGTCTCTGCTTTTTAATATGCTGTTTAGGTTGGTCATAGCTTTTCTTCCAAGGAGCAAGCATCTTTTAATTTCATGGCTGCAGTCACTATCTGAAGTGATTTTGGAGCTCAAAAAAATAAAGTCTGTCACTGTCTCCAGTGTTTCCCGATCTATTTGCCATGGAGTGATGGGAGAGTTGTATCATCTGCATATCTGAAGTTACTGATATTTCTCCAGCAATCTTGATTCCAGCTTGTGCTTCATCCAGACCAGCATTTTGCATGATGATCTCTGTGTATACATTAAATAAGCAGAGTGACAATATACAACCTTGTCGTGCTCCTTTCCCAATTTGGAACCCATCCATTTTTCCATGTCCATTTCTAACTGTTTCTTCTTGACCTGCATACAGGTTTCTCAGGAAGCAGGTAAGGTGGTCTGGTATTCCCATCTCTTGAAGAATTTTCCACAGTTTGCTGTGACCCACACAGCCAAAGGCTCTAGCATAATCAATAAAGAAGAAGTAGACATTTTTCTGGAATTCTCTTGCTTTTTTCTATGATCCAACTTATGCTGGTAGTTTGAACTCTGGTTCTTCTGCCTCTTCTAAATCCAGCTTGAACATCTGGAAGTTTTCGATTCATGTACTGTTGAAGCCTGGCTGGCAGAATTTTGAGCATTACTTTGCTAGCGTGTGAGATGAGTGCAACTGTGTGGTAGTTTGAACATCCTTTGGCCTTGTCTTTCTTTGAGACTGGAATTAAAACTGACCTTTTCCAGTTCCATGGTCACTGTTGAGTTTTCCAAATTTGCAGGCATACTGAATGCAGCACTTTCATAGCATCATCTTTTAGGATTTGAAATAGCTCAGTTGGAATTCCATCACCTCCACTAGCTTTGTTCACAGTGAAGCTTCCTAAGACCCACTTGACTTTGCACTACAGGATGTCTGGCTCTAGGTGAGTGATCACATCATTGTGGTTACCTGAGTCATTATATTCAGTTAGACAAGGCTGTGGCCCATGTGATTAGATTGGTTAGTTTTCTGTGATTGTGGTTCCCTGTATGGTGAAGGATAAGAGGCTTATGGAAGCTTCCTAATGGGATAGACTGACTGAGTGGGAAACTGGGTCTTGTTCTGATGGGCAGGGCCATACTCAGTAAATCTTTAATCCAATTTTCTGTTGATNACCTGCCCATTCTAAAGGAGATTGGTCCTGGGTGTTCTTTGAAAGGAACGATGCTAAAGCTGAAACTCCAGTACTTTGGCCACCTCATGTGAAGAGTTGCCTCATTGGAAAAGACCCTGATGCTGGGAGGGATTGGGGCCAGGAGGAGAAGGGGACGATAGAGGATTAGATGGCTGGATGTCGTCACCGACTCGATGGACATGAGTTTGAGTGAACTCAGGAATTTGGTGATGGACAGGGAGGCCTGGCGTGCTGCAGTTCATGGGGTTGCAATGAGTTGGACATGACTGAGCAACTGAACTGAACTGAACTGATATAGTATATATAGGGTCATTATATATAGTATAACTTTTGTATAGTTCTTTTGTGTATTCTTGCCACCTCTTTTTAATATCTTCTGCTTCTGTTAGGCCCATACTGTTTCTCTCCTTCAATAAGCCCATTTCTTTGCATGAAATATTCCCTTGGTATTTCTAATTTTCTTTANCTGATATAGTATATATAGGGTCATTATATATAGTATAACTTTTGTATAGTTCTTTTGTGTATTCTTGCCACCTCTTTTTAATATCTTCTGCTTCTGTTAGGCCCATACTGTTTCTCTCCTTCAATAAGCCCATTTCTTTGCATGAAATATTCCCTTGGTATTTCTAATTTTCTTTAAGAGATTATAGCCCATTCTATTGTTTTCCTCCATTTCTTTGCACTGAGCAGTGAGGCAGGCTTTCTTATCTCTCCTTGCTATTCTTTGGAATTCTGCATTCAGATGGGAATTCTGCATCTTTCCTTTTCTCCTTTGCCTTTTGCTTCTCTTCTTTTCACAGCTATTTGTAAGGCCTCCTCAGACAACCATTTTGACTTTCTACACTTCTTCTTCTTGTGGGTGGTTCTGATCACTGCCTCCTGTACAATGTTATGAACCTCCGTCCTTAGTTCTTCAGGCACTCTGTCTATCAGATCTAATCCCTTGAATCTATTTGTCACTTCTACTGTATACTCGTAAGAGATTTGATTTAGGTCTTATCTAAATTCTTCAATTTAAGCCTGACTTTTGCAATAAGGAGTTCATGATCTGAGCCACAGGATAGGTAAAGCTAAAATTTCACTAACTCTTTCTTTTGTTAGTGCTAAAATTTGAATCTTTTTAGTTCTCATATTACAACAATTATTACTGTAGTCACACAGTTAGGTGCCCTCTAGGAATAAATTATGTCATAGAATAGGAAAGAAATCAAGAGTTATTTTCTATTGTACTTTATCATGCATTTAACTCCTTGGAGAGCACAGAAAATATGTGTTTTGAATGTTTCTAATTTATTAGTACTTTAAAAATCTGATTTAATCAGGCCTTCAAAAAAAAAAAAACCACATAAATCAATTTTGTTGTTTAGTCGCTCAATCATGTCTGATTTTTTAGTGACCCAAGAACTGTAGCCCACAAGACTTCATGGGATTTCCCAGGCAAAAATACTGGCATGGGTTGTAGTTTCCTCCTCCAGGAGAATCTTTCTGACCCAGGGGTCAAATCTGAGTCTCCTTCATGGCAGGCAGATTCTTTTCTTTACTGCTGAGCCACCAGGGAAGCCCTATGTAATAGCAATTAGCTAATTTTAAACTGAATCATTTCTCCAAAAGACATGTGTTACTAAAATAGATCCCAGGTAATCAGTGATATACCTCCACTCTCATAAAAGTAAACACTAAAAGGAAAAAATAAAGAGAAAAATGAACAAAACAAAGCTTTGTTATTTTACTATTCTAATTTAATTTCCAGGTAAAATGCCCTTCTGTTAGACTTCAAGATTTAAAATCTAGCCGATTTTCAAAGTTTATAAAACTATTTTTAATTTAGGAAGCGATAATTTTTCTTTTAGGAAGCAATAATTTGCCAATGAGATTAATGTATTTATTGCTACTTAGACCATGGGGTCGCGAAGAGTTGGAAAAGACTGAGCGACTTCACTTTCACTTTTCACTTTCATGCACTGGAGAAGGAAATGGCAACCCACTTCAGTGTTCTTGCCTGGAGAATCCCAGGGATGGTGGAGCCTCGTGGGGTGCCGTCTGTGGGGTCGCACAGAGTCGGACACGACTGAAGTGACTTAGCAGCAGCAGAGACTTGAAAGAGTCTTATTTTTAATTTGTAACAAAAACTTCTCTATCCTTCTGGATAATGGCTTGGGATTCTGCATTTTTATATGGCCTGTATTCTGTATTTTTATATTATAGCAAGAAGATTTTTGATTTGCATATGCTTTGATAGCCATATTAGAACATGTTGCACATCCAATCTCTTCCTGTTCCTTAATTTGGCACTTGTTCTATTAAACAATTTTGAAAATGCAAATTACTTTACATTAAAAATATAAATTCTTATGGCATATTTTATACAGTCTTAATGCACTGACTCCTAAAGCTATAATTTATTATTACATTTTAATATATCTGATTTATGTGTGTGCCCTAAGTCAATATCCCAATTATTTGCAAACTCAATTAAGCTTTGTCTTGATAAATTTTTACTTTTTGACAAATTATGCTACACTTGTGAAGAAAACTACATTTCTAGTATACTGTTCATTCATATGATATATTTGCAAAATGGAAATTCATCCATTTTCCAAAAAGACTGAGATATTGTCAGTCCAGGAGGTATACTGGGAAGTGAGATCTTTCCAAGTTTGTACTTGAAAAAAATGCCAGTTTTCTAAAGTGCTCAACTTTTAATTATTTTGAATATGACATGGTAAGTCATATATTTATTCCAGGACATTACAAATTCATCAAGTTTGAATATCCTTTCACTCAGTAATAACAATATTTTATATATTTTATAGAGATGATTTTATTTAAAGTGTATCTTTATACAACTGATGCAGACAGTTATGTTGAATAATTTGTTTTTTGAACTGAATATGGAGGAAATGTTCTGCATCACAGAAATCTTGGAGAATTGCTTTGAAAGGAATGGCACCAGTACTAAATTAATTTACACACAAATCCCCCCCTTTTCACATTGGTTCATGCAGAATGAAGACACAGTCATGAGATTTCATGTATCCTTAACACTTATTTTCTTGACTCTAAAAAGATAACAAATTGCAAGTTGTGTTCATGTCTGATAGTGCATTTAGACCTTAAGTTATGTCTTATTTCTCATTTAGTTAAAATTCAAAAGAAGAAAATGGGTATGTCATAAGAAAGGACTCTTCCACCAGACTTCCAGCGTAGACTAGGACCGTACAGTCAATGATTGTGTCTAACATTTATTATATGACACATTTCTAAGGGAAGGCAATGCAACACAGCAAAGACCAAAAGCAGCTGCATTCTGCTTCATCCCGAGCAACAGGAATGGGAAAAGTACTCACGTTCTACAAAGTAAGAGCTGGCGTCAATCTTCCAGATGATCTGGCCCCGATGAGAGCCATTGACTCCACGGTTCTTATAGTCCAGGAAGTTTTCCGACAAGACCTCATCTATATTCCCAGGAAAGGGAGAAAGCAGAGTAGAGAAACATGTTAGCTAACAGAATTTTTATAAAAAAATAAAAGAGCAAAAGATATTAATGCCACCTCCAGCTCAACAGAAGAAAAAGCACCTGGAGTTACAGAAACAGAGAGTAAGAGGTGTTCTCAGGTACCATCTGGATCAACCCCTTTATAATCCAGAAATCTCCTTCCTACCCCTCAGCACTCCTGGCAAGTGATCATCTGTGCTCACGCTCAGTCGCTGGGTCATGTCCAATTCTTTGAGACCACATGGGCTACAGCCCACCAGCCTCCTGTGTCCACAGAATTTTCCAGGTAAGTGGAAAATACTGAAGTGTGTTGCCATTTTCTACTCCAGGGATCTTTGTGACCCAAGAATCGAACCCGTGTCTCTGACATTGGCAGGCAGGTTCTTTGTCACATCTGGCTGGTTCTTGAACGCTCCAGAAACAGAGAAATCATTGCTTCTCTGGCAGTTCATTTCCCTTTTGAGTAGCTCTTCCATGTGTAGAATCTCAGTGCAAAAATCTTCCTCCTAATGCTTTCACTAACTGGTCCCTATTTGGGTCTGAGAATGAGGCATAAAGAAGACATCTGAGCACACTTTTTATCCAGGGCCCAGTTCCCATGGGCTCAGTCTTTTATCATCTCTTCTCCAATCTGGATACCCATCATCATCCAATACTTGGGACCCATCCATGAGTTTATTCATCCATCCATCCACCCATCCTTCATGCACTCATGTATTCATCTGTTCATTCAACAGATACTTATTGAGATCCACCCAACTGCCATGCTGGGAAAGTGCATGGGCCATGGTGTTGAGCAAAACCTTTCTGAACTAAAACTTGCAAACAATTGAAGACACAGATTTTACACGGAGTAAAGAAATAAATGCATTACTACAACTTGCAACAGGGGAGAGGAAGGAAAAGAACAGAGTGCTCTGACAAGAAGCTACAGGAAGGGAGGGCAACAGGAGGTTGAAGGAGAGATGAAGGATGAGAAAGAGCCACCAGGGTAGAGGTGGAGGGTGGAGTGAGGTCTCCATGTGGTGCCCAAGCCTGGAGCAGGGCAGAGTCTGCTCGTGGAAGCACTGAGAGGAGATGGGGGTGGGGGGACTGTGCTCTTTCTCCCTCCTGCCCTTTCTCTGATGTCATATTGCAACCCATCAATGTCCTTCTTAAACCTGGTGTCCAGAGAGCAAGGCAGCATCCTTGGAGAGGACACATCCATAAAGACATAACCAACTGCTCCTTCCTTGGTTCCAGACATTATGTTCTCAGCACAAAAACAGTGATATGAATTTCACCTTAATCTTCTATGGGGCCCTTGCAGTTTCCACTTTACCAGAAAGTAACCCATCCAAGCTAAATGGATCTGAAGCTGTGAGAAATCCATGTTTTGAGACTCCAAATCCATCACAGTGGCTGAGGAAACAACCAGAACTCAGGGGCTTCCGAGAGCAGAGCCAGAATTCAGATTCTGCAGAGAGGGGCTAGGTCATGGTGGCCCTTTTGGCAACTGAGGTTCACTCTGTGCATCTGGCCAGAATGGGGAAACAGGGATGAAGTGAAAAGAGAGAGAGCTTGTGGCTAAGGGACCCAGCTCCAAGGACCTATGTGTCATTTACCAATAGTGTCATTTCTACAGCTGCAGGTCCTCATCTACAAGGGGGCAGGTGACAGCCAGGGCCTCGCTGGGGAGGATTATGAGATCACCAGTAAACATGCTTGTGACCTGCTAAGTCGACTGCACATTTTCCGCTTCCTCTTTCTTGGCAAAGACAACCAGGCAGAGCAGCATCGTCTCTGCCTCATCAATAGCAGGAACTGTTTGTGTCTCTTGGAAAATCACTCGTTTGCAAAATTTGTCTGTCTTTGTAATCACAGTGTATGCTCACAGCCCTGTTTGGGTTACTAAGATGATTGCTCAATACATCTTTTACAGTCATTGCCTCATTTCTGGAAAAAAAAGGGGGGGGGGCATAATATTTCCCTAGTTCCATGGGTCTTTAGTACCTGGACAGAATTTGCCTCATTATGGCAATTCTCCAAGGAGAGGTATTTTCCTGAATTTATCCACTCTTATCACCAGAATAGTCACTTTAATAGTCATGGTCAGGTATCCACATAGAATAACTCTTAGAAAGAGAGTGCTTCTTCATGCACTAGGTAAATGTGTGTCGAGTATTTGCTCCACTTACCATGCTACACCCTGGGGATATACTGCTGAACAAGACAGAGCCTATGTTCTCAGGAAGTTCCTAATAGATTTGAGGATTTTTTTTTTTTTCAAGAACACAAAAAATACCTTTAGAAGGCCAGGGGTATAAGAATGAGCTAAATATCGAACCACAAGAGAACAAATGAAAAAAAGGCTGGTGGTGACTAGGTGGGAAAATCAGAAAAGGCTGCAGAGAACGGTAATAATACACATTTTAAAGAAACAAAGATACATTCCATTGTACGGGTTAAACACATATTAAGACATTGACAATTAATCCTGATGAGCATCCCATTCCCTTAGAGTAACTGTAACACTTCATAGCAAGTATCACACAAGAGATCAAAATAGTCTGTATCCTTGCCCAGACCATCTGTGCTGAGTGGTCAGCTCCCTTCCCCAAGGTAAGTACTGCCAATTGTTAGAAGTTACTAGTCTTTGCTTGGGAATCCAGGTGTACTATTAGGATCAGATGCAAGAAAACAGAATCAGATCAGATATTTTATGCAGTAAAGGATTTAATGCAGACAATTAGGTATTAGAAAGATGGACCCAAAGCACAGCCTCAGCAACTGCCTCTCCACCTGCAATAAGAGTGACCAGCCAGTGGTAAGCTGAGTAGATTATTGCCACTAATACATGGCTGCCTGCTGACACCCAGGAAGTGAGTGTGGGGATGCTAGGGCACTATGACAGAAAAGCTTAATTTCTCAGAGCCATGCTTGTGGCAGCCACAGACTTAACATCAGGAGGAACCACCCAGCTCACTTCTGCCTTCCCAAAGATGCACAGGTGCATCTAAATGAAGGGAACAAATTTGCACCTGGAAAATGGTTGCACAGGAATCTGGGGAATGTAATTGTTAGGGACTAGAGTCTACAAGAGGAAGGCACTGGAGAAGAGAAGAGGGCTGGGATGGTGGAGGCCAAGCTCCACCACACTGAGGAATGGCAGCTCCGTTGGTTTCCTACAACCAACCAAGGTTCTTTTTTCTGCATCCTTCGTTGGGGTGCAAGTCTTTGTGGAAGTGTTTATTTGATTACAGGGACATCTACAGCTACCTTGAGGCAAGTATTTTGACCATTACCAGCTACTTGAACTTCAGTTCAGTTCAGTTCAGTCACTCAGTCGTGTCTGACTCTTTGTGACCCCATGAATCGCAGCACACCAGGCCTCCCTGTCCATCACCAACTCCTGGAGTTCACTCAGACTCATGTCCATCCAGTCACTGATGCCTTCCAGCCATCTCATCCTATGTCGTCTCCTTCTCCTCCTGCCCTCAATCCCTCCCAGCATCAGAGTCTTTTCCAATGAGTCAACTCTTCACATGAGGTGGCCAAAGTATTGGAGTTTCAGCTTTAGCATCATTCCTTCCAATGAACACCCAGGACTGATCTCCTTCAGAATGGACTGGTTGGATCTCCTTGCAGTCCAAGGCACTCTCAAGAGTCTTCTCCAACACCATAGTTCAGAAGCATCAATTCTTCAGTGCTCAGTTTTCTTCACAGTTCAACTCTCACATCTATACATGACCACTGGGAAAACCATAGCCTTAACTAGACGGACCTTTGTTGGCAAAGTAATGTCTCTGCTTTTGAATTAACTATCTTGGTAGGTCATAACTTTCCTTCCAAGAAGTAAGTGACTTTTAATTTCATGGCTGCAATCACCATCTGCAGTGATTTTGGAGCCTCCAAAAATAAAGTCTGACACTGTTTCCACTGTTTCTCCAACCATTTCCCATGAAGTGATGGGACCAGATGCCATGATCTTCGTTTTCTGAATGTTGAGCTTTAAGCCAACTTTTTCACTCTCCTCTTTCACTTTCATCAAGAGGCTTTTTAGTT
>SJYA01000633.1:1821528-1843135 GCA_006410615.1 Neotragus moschatus | reverse complement strand
AGGAGCAAAGGAAAGACATAAGCATCTGAATGCAGAGTTCCAAAGGATAGCAAGAAGAGACAAGAAAGCCTTCTTCAGCGATCAATGCAAAGAAATAGAGGCAAACAACAGAATGGGAAAGAGTAGAGATCTCTTCAAGAAAATTATAGATACCATGGGAACATTTCATGCAAAGATGGGCTCGATAAAGGACAGAAATGGTATGAACCTGACAGAAGCAGACGATATTAAGAAGAGGTGGCAAGAATACACAGAGGAACTGTGCAAAAAAGATCTTCATGACCCAGATAATCATGATGGTGTGATCACTCACCTAGAGCCAGACATCCTGGAATGTGAAGTCAAGTGGGCCTTAGAAAGCATCACTATGAACAAAGCTAGTGGAGGTGATGGAATTCCAGTTGAGCTATCACAAATCCTGAAAGATGATGCTGTGAAAGTGCTGCACTCAATATGCCAGCACATTTGGAAAACTCAGCAGTGGCCACAGGACTGGAAAAGGTCAGTTTTCATTCCAATCCCAAAGAAAAGCGATGCCAAAGAATGCTCAAATTACCCCACAGTTGCACTCATCTCACATGCTAGTAAAGTAATGCTCAAAATTCTCCAAGCCAGGCTTCAGCAGTACGTGAACCGTGAACTTACAGATGTTCAAGCTGGTTTTAGAAAAGGCAAAGGAACCAGAGATCAAATTGTCAACATCTGCTGGATCATGGAAAAAGAGAGAGTTCCAGAAAAACATCTATTTCTGCTTTATTGACTATGCCAAAGCCTTTGACTGTGTGGATAACGTGAGCTTAGGCATTATATTCAATCTCTCTGTGTCCTTGCTTCCTCACTACAAAAGGGGGATAATATTCATTCCAACCTCAAAGCCCATTGTGAGGAATAAATTAGCTAACAGAGGTAATGGTCTAAGAACAGTGTCAGGCATCTAACAAGCAGCTATTTGTATTTATAGTCTGGGCTAAAAATAGAGCCCTTTATGGCAAAGCTCCATGATACTTAATGTGCAAAACCATTAATAATAGTCTGAAACATTAGCTTAGGCTAGTACTATTAAAATTTTTCTCTTCACTCATTTTGTATAAAACATATAGAGGTATATTAGGTTTCTCAAAAAAAAAAGACTGCATTTGCTGGTTGAAACTTATTTCTTCTAGTATGAAGCATTATACCTCCTGCTCCACAATTTATTACAGAAAAAAGACCCTCGCCAGTTATTAAAATTTTGAATCAGAAAGTTCCAGTGAAGCTCACAGAAAGAAGCATATCTAAGAAACAAGGACTGCATTTGTCTTCAAAATGCTTTGTCTTCCAAATGAAAACTGTAGCTAGGCTTCTGACATTCTAATCCATAAAAGAAGAGTATATATTGCTGTTGGGAACAGAATGGGAAAGTGAGCATAGAATAAAGGGAAGTTGATCCACTACTTAAGCCTGCCAGAAAAAATGCAGAGTAGCTTCCATTTCCCCGAAGAACTCACGCCTTCTGATAACCAACCTTGGAAAAGTCTCCAAGGTCCTCCCACTATCACTAGACTATGGGTTTACTAAATAGTAGGCCAGGAGATCTGGGGAGACTCTACTTGCCTTTCAGACTACTAAGTGAGGATTGCAGTTCTCTTGTTCTCTTGTTCCAGGAAGGGAATATGGGGATAAGGGATGGGGGAGGCACCAAAAATAAATGCCACTCTTTTTTTCTATAGCTTTTCCCTCAGATTGTTTCTTTAAAACAGTATTCTAACTGGTTGTACCAAAATTGGGAAACATAGCTTCAACTCTTTTTTTTTTGGCTGTGCTGTTGGTATGTGGAATCTTAGTTCCTCAACCATGGATTGAATCCATGCTCCCTGCATTGGAAGTGCAGAGTCTTGACCACTGGGCTTCAGGGGAAGTCCCCCCCTTCAGCTCTTCTATATTCTAATAGACTGCCTGCTATAAAAAAAAAAAAAAAACTTACAATAAAATATAAAGAATATAAAAAGAAAAACTTCAAAAATAAAACTCTATGAAAGAAAAAGTGCTTTAAGAGCTGATGTCCATAGGAAGCATTCTGGGAGTTTCTGTGTGCAGATGTCTAGTCAAAGAGAATTTTGGCTTTCATCTTAAAACTTTACATTTTAAGACTTAGCACATTAAATTTTTCTTAAGGGCAAGGACTGGGTTTCTGTACTTATTCTATAGCTTCCTATAACTGCTATTGTTTGGTTTTCCACAGTGGAATATCTCACAGACAAATACTGAAAACAAGAAAGGGTTTCTTACTCAAGAAATACAAAAAATGTTGGGTTAAACCAAATAAAGCATGCTGCTTACACAAAGCTTCTCAAACCTTTAATATATATTGTGAGTCTAAAGTGGGGCAATGTAGGCAAAATTTTCCACTCTTATTGAACCCTAGAACTATGGCCTCATGGAATCATAACTGAGATACAGTGAAACTGATGTGTAGGATATGGGTGCTATTCATATGGCCATTATATGTGGCCTTTATCCATCACTGCATTATCTTACGATGGTTTATGATTTTTGGTGAAAAAAAAAGAATTAGGAAGCTGGAAGATCTGATTGAGAAACTCTTCAAGAAAAAGTTCAAAATATACAAGAAAGACTAATGGATATAGAGGATGAAAGGGATAGTGTTCACATCTGGAAAATGAAAGTCCTGGAAGACCAGAGGAATATGAAAGCATGCTGGGTGAACTACTAGTCCACTGGAAGACATATTCACAAGGTTAAAAAAACCAGTGGGTGCAAGCACAGTGGTCTAGACAGGGCTCTTCAATATGGTGGTCTAGACAGGGCTCCTCAACCTTGGCACTTGAGCTGGCTAGCTCTGTTATCTTGATTGTAGCAGGGGATGTCCTGTGCTTTATATCTTGTTTTGTAGCATCCCTGGATTCTACTTTGCAGATGCCAGAAACACCCCCTACAATGGGACATCCCCAAATGTCTTCAGATATTACCAAATATCCACTGGAGGCAAAATTACCCTTGATTGAGACTTACTGGTTTATAATTAAGAGAGTCACCATCTCTCTCTGCTCTGCTAAGTCGCTTCAGTCATGTCCAATTCTGTGCAACCCCACAGATGGCAGCCCACCAGGCTCCCCCGTCCTTGGGATTTTCCAGGCAAGAACACTAGAGTGGGTTGCCATTTCCTTCTCCAATGCATGAAAGTGAAAAGTGAAAGAGAAGTCGCTCAGTCATGCCTGACTCTTCGCGACCCCATGGACTGCAGCCCACCAGGCTCCTCCGCCCATGGGATTTTCCAGGCAAGAGTACTGGAGTGACCATAAGAGCACTAAAAAGGCATAACTTCAAAATCAACAGATCTAATGGGAAGAGGAATCAAAGAAACAGAAAATACAATAAAGTACCTAAAGAAAGATGGCAAAAATAAGTCCTAATAGAACAGTAAGTGTAATAAATGTAAATATGCGATTTTAGCAACTTAAAGGTCAAGAGACCTTGAGTTCAGAATAAAAAGCACACAGAAAGAGCTACACTTAAAAAAAAGATAAAGATCGCAAATAAAGAAAAGAAAAAGACAGATCAAAGAAATATGAAACAGAAGAAAACTGAGAGACTAGAAGCCTTAAATAGTTAAAAAAAATAAAAAGCAAAATTCAAGACATAGCACAGTGGACAGAGGCAGATCTGTAACAATAACCTATAAGAAACTGTAGAGGAAATAGATGTAAACATCATGAAAATCCATGCACTTAGTAATCGGCATTAAATATGCAAAGTATAAAACTTATAGAAGCAAAGGCAGAGATACAGGAGTCAAAATTAAAACAAAAAATTTTTGTTACCAATACTGACATACTCCACTCAAAATATGGAAGAGAGAAAATAGAACATATAATAGGTAACTGAATTTATGTGCATGTGTGCTTACTTGCTCAGTTGTGTCCAACTTTTTGCGACCCCATTGACTATAGCACACCCAGCTCCTCTGTCCTTGGAATTTTCCAGGCAAGTATACTGAAGCAAGTTGCCATTTCCTACTCTAGGGGATCTTCCTAATCCAGGGATCAAACCCACATCTCTTGCGTCTCCTGCCTTAGCAGGTGTTTTCTTCACCAACATGCTACCTGGGAAGCCCAACTGAATTTATGTAACTGAAGTTAAATACACATATGTACACACGAGAGAGAGAAAGAATCCTTGCTTTGTGAGGTACCCTATGAACTGAAATATGTACATATAAGTATTGTGTCCTTGTTTTACGATATTTGTAAACATTGAGCATGGACAAGTCACAGAAGCAGCCCTCAAAAATTAGAAAAAAATCAGTTATATCCAGGCCATAATCTCTAACCTCACACAGATAAAGCAACCAAAAGGTATGGAAGAGAATATATGTCCTCAGGCACCCGTCTATGGAGATCCTTCAAAGATGACACTTTAGGAAATTTTTAATCTTAATTTTACTCTGAGTTCAGTCAGTTCAGTTCAGTCACTCAGTCATGTCCGACTCTTTGCGACCCCATAGACCACATGCAGCACGCCAGGCTTTCCTGTCCATCACCAGCTCCTGGAGCTTGCTCAAACTCATGTCCATCATGTTGGTGATGCCATCCAACCATCTCATCCTCTGTCGTCCCCTTCTCCTGCCTTCAATCTGAGTTATCATCTCTTAATTTGTTGAAATGTAAATGCATGAATATACTTTAGTTTCATCATGATTTAAAGTATTGAGCAGATTCTAGCATAAGGATAGCATGGTATATAACATGATATAATAATGATATGATTTATTAAAATGCTAAGTTAATAAGATCACTCAGTCGTGTCCAACTCTTTGCAACCCCATGGACTATAGTCTACCAGGCTCCTCTGTCCACAAAATTCTCCAGGCGAGAATACTGGAGTGGATAGCCATTCCCTTCTCTGGGGATAAACCAGAGTCAGGGATCGAACCCAGGTTTCCTGCATTGCAGGCAGATTCTTTACCATCTGAGCCACCAGGGGAGCCTCAAGTTAATAAGAAGGTTAGTTTTGCAAATTATAAGCATATTATGCCTACTTTACCTAGTCAATGATATTTTCATAATGGTAATTGCATACTTATTTCATATTTAAGCACTTTTAATGAGGGTTCCTTCCAACAGAGTCAAAGGAATGGCTATTTTTAGAAACTGATCATCCTAAAGAGGGTTTTAAGATATTCAACTTTTTAACATATTGGGATGTAAAATGAAGAGGTGGAAAATACTTGAATCGATCCACTCTAATTAGCATTCTAATGGTTAGAGGTTTTAACAGTATCCTTCAGTTGATGTATCCTAATCCAAATATATACTACTGTTTTCCCAGTGGGAGGAGGCCATGGGCACTGCTCAATCTTTAACCCTAAGTATAGGACTTACAAACAATTAGCTTTCACTTGTCAAAGTTATTACTGAATGAATGATTGTGAAACTATTTCCTGGGAATAGTGATGAAAACTGTATCTGCCTCTATGACCAAATCATAAGCTTCTACCCATTTAATGACAATGAAAGTCTCTTTCCAGGTTCCTCTGAGTTTGGTAAGACATTTTTACATTCTATAATGTACAACTGAAACAACTGAGCATGTGTTTAACAACCATGACTAGGCTCCATGAATCCTGGGAATTAATTTGCCATGATGCATCCGGAGACTAGAGCTACCTGACAAGTTAAATCAAGATGCAATTTCATGATCAACAGGCAGTAAGTGCACAATATCTCATCAATTCCATTCGATGATCCTGAGAACAAAGTTATGTTTTTTCTCCATAGCCAGGTCAAGCTGACACTGAAACCCTATATCTTTCCCCACTCTGTGTCATAGAGGAGAGAATCCTTCAGCGCACTCTTGAGTTCAGGAACCACCCCATAAATGAGGGCGACCAAATGTGATTTCATGGTGAAAGTAACAGTAATGCGTCTATTATTGTGCTATGGTTGGCTTCCTGGCTAAAGACAGCGCTGATGACTTGGCGACAGCATCAGTGAGCAGGGCCACATGTCCCCTTCCAAATCCAGATGTCTCACTTACTTTGGCAGAAGTAAAGTCACGTTTGTCTGGAGAGCTCTGTAGGTCAGAGGTGAGAGCATCACAAACCTGGCCTCACAGGGACAGTTAGATTACCCACTGATGTGGAATGGCCCATAGGTGAAGTTACCCCCAAATGTCCCAAGATGTTTCTGTGGTCAGCGTGGGGTCTGTCGCCAGGGCAGGCAGCTGTGTGGCCTTGGGAACCACTAACTTGGCATTTCTTCAGTTGTGGACAGATTAGATGAAATCACTTGAGCTCTATGACTTGCTCTTTGGCAAGGCACGGTGAATCTGGCGGATGAGTTACTAAGGACTCACAAACAATGAACTTTTAAGATTCACAGATAATTTTGGATGTGGAAGTTGTTTTTGAAATGCTAAGCCACCAAAAGTGTTGGCATTTTGCATTAAATCACTTCACAGTTATATATGTGTTCTACTGTGGGAAGAACAAACTGTCAAACTGAGATTTTCAAGAGGATGCACTGTGTTTACTTTTGTCTCAGTCGAAATGTCATGTTAACACCAGATTCTGTTCATTCATGGAGTTGCAGGACACTCAATACTGCTGACTCTCCCTTCCTCAAACACCCCCCTCTCTCATCTTCTATGATGTGGTTGCCAAGTTCTCGTCCTACCTCTCCATCGAACCTCCACCTTCTTTTTGAGTTCCTCCTCTGCCTCTCTCTCTTTCTGATAGAGACCTTCTGGTGCTTTATTTCTCATATAGTCCCTGAGTGAATTCTTCGGGACAACTACCCCAGGTCTACACCTCAGCCTCGATCTAGGGCTGAGCTCCAGATTCTTTCATCTCTTCCCATGGATGAAGGTTTCCACCTCTCTTCTGCCATGCTCCTACTCCAATTATTCCTTGACTTGAGAAATAAATGCCATTGACATCACTGCAGGAAGGTACAGCTGTGAAGAGCTGATTCAAAACCAGATCTGGGGTCATCCACTTTATTAGGACAGACTCGAATGTGTTCTTTTTATAGCTGAGTAATATTCCATTGTATATATGTACCACGATTTCTGTGTCCATTCATCTGCCGATGGATATCTAGGTTGCTTCCATGCCTGAGCTATTGTAAGTAGTGCTGTAGTGAACATTGGGGTACATGTGTCTCTTTAATTATGGTTTTCTCAGGGTATATATACAGCAGTGGGATTGTTGGGTCATATAATAGTTCTAGGGCTTCTCAGATGCTGCTAGTGGTAAAGAACCCACTTGCCAATGCAGGAGATGTAAGAGATGTGAGTTTGATCCCTGGGTCAGGAAGATTTCCTGGAGAAGGGCAAGGCAACCTGCTCAGTATTCTTGCCTAGAGAACAGAAAGAGGATCTTGGTGGGCTACAGTTCATAGGGTTGCAAAGAGTTGGACATGACTGAAGGGACTTAGCATGCACGTATGCATGGTAGTTCTATTTCTAGTTTTTTAAGAAATCTCCATACTGTTCTCCATAGTGACTATATCAACTTATAAACAGGGGGTTCAATCCAGTGTTTTGTGACAACCTAGAAGGGTGGGATAGGGTGGGAGATGAGAGAGGGTTCAGGAGGGATGGGACATATGTATACCTGTGGTTGATTTGTGTTCATGTGTGGCAGAGGCCAACACAATATTGTAAAGTAATTGTCTTCCAATAACTGCATTTTGTTTTAATACTTCTCAATACTGTACAATTATAAACTTTGATATTTATTACTCAAGAGGGCTTCCCTCATAGCACAGTCGATAAAGAATCTGCCTGCAATGCAGGAGACCCAGTTTCGATTCCTGGATCAGGAAGATCCCCTGGAGAAGGGAATGGCAATCCACTCCAGTATTCTTGCCTGGAAAATCCCATGGGCAGAGGAGCCTGTAAAGCCCTAGTCCAGGAGGTTGCAAGTGTCAGACATGACTTAGCAACTAAACCAGTTACTCAAGAACAATAAAAAAGAAAAAGAAATGGCAGATCTGGGGTCAACAACCTAATTGTCTAAGGTGTTAAACAAGCAACCATCATAATTAAAGTAGAGACGGGCAGAAAGGGGAATGTGGCAAAACTAAAGGGTGCAAGGAAAAGTTAATCCTTTACTGCAGCTCACTAGAGCCCAGTGGAAACACTCAAAAAAAAAAAAAAAAAAAAAAAGATCATGACATCCAGTCCCATCACTGCTGGTCAAATATATGGGGAAACAATGGAAATAGTGACAGACTTTATTTTCTTGGGCTCCAAAATCACTGCAGATGGTGACTGCAGCCATGAAATTAAAAGACACGTGCTCCTTGGAAGAAAAGCTATGACTAACCTAGACAGCACATTAAAAAGCAAAGACATCACTTTGCCAACAAAGGTTCATATGCAGCAGCAACCTAGACAGCACATTAAAAAGCAGAGACATTATTTTGCCAGCAAAGGTCCGTTTAGTCAAGGCTGTGGTTTTTCCCGTATGGATGGATGGATGTGAGAGTTGGACCATAAAGAAAGCTGAGTGCTGAAGAATTCATGCTTTGAATTGTGGTATTGGAGAAGACTCTTGAGAGCCTCTTGGAATGCAAGGAGATCCAACTAGTCAATCCTAAAGGAAATCAACCCTGAATATTCATTGGAAGGACTGATGCTGAAGCTGACGCTCCAGTACTCTGGCCACATGACATGAAGAACTGACTCATTGGAAAAGACCTTAACTCTGGGAAAGAT
Organism: Neotragus moschatus; assembly: GCA_006410615.1. Taxonomy (NCBI): domain Eukaryota; kingdom Metazoa; phylum Chordata; class Mammalia; order Artiodactyla; family Bovidae; genus Neotragus; species Neotragus moschatus. The sequence goes on along the minus strand of SJYA01000633.1, from coordinate 1,834,414 downwards.
TGAAGGCAGAAGGAGAAGGGGATGACAGAGGATAAGATGGTTGGATGGAATCACTGCCTCAATGGACATGAGTTTGAGCAAGCTCCAGGAGTTGGTGATGGAGAGGGAAGCCTGGCATGCTGCAGTCCATGGGGTCACAAAGAGTCAGACATGACTGAGTGACTGAACTAACCTGAGTGTTGAAAACTAAGCTGAAATTACTCCACATATATGTGCATATCTTGGTTGCAAATATTGTATTGCTCTGGATTTATAAACAAATGGACTTAAAAACAGGGCTTCCCTAGTGGCACAGATGGTAAGAATCTGCCTGCAATGCAAGAAACCTGGGTACGATCCCTGCATCAGGAAGATCCCCTGGAGAAGGAAATGACTCTCCACTCTAGTATTCTTGCCTGGAGAATTCCATGGAGAAAGGAGCCTGGCAGGTTACAGTCCATGGGGTCACAAAGAGTCAGACACAACTGAGGAAATGACACTTCCACTTTAAAATCAAGCTTTTCATATTCATTCACTCATAAGTAGAAGAGCAAATGTATAGTTGCAATGGTGATGACGTTTGTGTTCAGCTACATCCTGCCCTGCTATCTCCCAATTCTCTGCCACTGAATAGAAGTGGGAAGTGATGCCTTCATGGGTGGTCTTCTGTGTGTTAGAATGTGGCATATAACACATTCGGTTGTGAACCGTGCACTTTAATGAAATGATCCCGTTTAGTGATTTATGGATTACATACTTGTTGGACGCTTGAACCTCTGTGCTCTGACCATTATTTCTGCACTAAGTGCTGTTCTACTCACCAATGAGGTACATGCCGATCCAGTCCCCAGCATCCACTTCCTCCTTGATGTCCCAGTGGATCACCAGGTCCTGCGAGTGCCCTATGGAGTAGTAGGAACTGCTGACCATGAGTGTGGAGCGGCTGTCTGAGGTGACCAGGTCAGTGTCGCTGGTGGAGCGGGGGATGGTGACGGCACCATGGGGGCCAGTCCTGATGGCCACACTGTGGTACTGGCCTGGATTGTAGCTGTGGCGGAGCGGCTCCTTGCACCGGCGTCGACTCTGGGAGTTTCTAGATGGAGATGCCATGGCGGCCAGGCCTAAGAACCTGTTCTGGTACAGATTCTGTGGGGGCAAACAGACAGTCAGCAGGGGCGGGAGATGCTGGCTCCACAGTCAGTCATTGTCTTAACAGGGATGGGAGGATGGGTTGGGGGAAGCCAGCAGGGAGAGAGCAGCCCTTTCAGGAAGATTTGAAATAGACACAGAGCATTTTTTTTCGGGGCAAAAGTGGTAGCTCTGGGTTCAGGTGGGCAATGCAAGAACGAAATACACACTCACCAGGGGGCCATGCCTTTCCTTGCTCTGCTGGGGTCTCTGCCTCCCTCAGCTCCCTCCAGCCTGCTTGGTATCAGAAGGCCAGGAATGTCTACAGAATGACCCCGCAGTGTGATTGCCTCCAAAGTATCATCTCTTGAGTTCTCTGGCTAAATTCAATTGGACCCAATTTTACCCTTCTTTACCGTAAATGATGGTATTATCACAGCACATTTTAGTGATCTCTGTGGCACTTGAGACCCTACACACAACCCAGCATCAGGGGCAGTCCCTGCTGGAGGAGGCAGTCAGTCCTTCACTCACAGCTGTCATTCTACAGCAGGTCACTNCTTCTTTACCGTAAATGATGGTATTATCACAGCACATTTTAGTGATCTCTGTGGCACTTGAGACCCTACACACAACCCAGCATCAGGGGCAGTCCCTGCTGGAGGAGGCAGTCAGTCCTTCACTCACAGCTGTCATTCTACAGCAGGTCACTGTTCCACCTGAAATGCCTAGTAAGGGTCTCAGACATCCTAGTAAGCTTCAAACACTGCAGTTTTCACTAAAATTCAACCTCAGAAGACCGTGTCTCCCTTAGAGCTAATACTGTAGAAAATATTGTATCTGATGAGAGAAAAGAAATGCATTTTTTTTATTGTTTACAACTTGGAGCATTTCAAACTAGCTGAGCTGATACAGACCAATAACATGACTGTTTGGCTACAGATGGCTTTGAAAACAGGGGGAAGGGCCATTCTGTAGAACTGGAANCGTGTCTCCCTTAGAGCTAATACTGTAGAAAATATTGTATCTGATGAGAGAAAAGAAATGCATTTTTTTTATTGTTTACAACTTGGAGCATTTCAAACTAGCTGAGCTGATACAGACCAATAACATGACTGTTTGGCTACAGATGGCTTTGAAAACAGGGGGAAGGGCCATTCTGTAGAACTGGAATGAGGGATTCTTTTTCGAAACAAGCAGGGGTGATTTTTATTTCATAAAAGTATACTACAATTGGGATTTAAATGTACGTTTGGGGGGTTCCTGCCTATAAAAGAACTGGCTGTTGTACAACTAATAACACTTTTTAAGAAGAGAAGATTAAGGTCTTAAAATGTGTTACATCATGCAGTTTAGATCCCAGGACTGTAACTTATTATACACATCCATCAAATGCGAATTATTAAGTTTCTGTTAACCAGCCAGGAGGACCAGACTCAGCACCAGTCTACTCTTGATGATATGTCTATTTAGCAGTAATTTGGGTCCATATTTTTTTCATCTTCAAAGATCAGGGCACTTGTAAAAAGTTTATTAACCTGATTAAGGACAGTGTTGGTATTTGGAATCTTGGGCCTTAATGGCCATATGTCAGGCCTATTTATTCATCATCTGAGTCTCTTGTTGGGACTTTTTCTAGCCCCACTGGTGGTAACCATGGAATTACTATTGGCAGAGAAGCCAGGCTTCAGAAAGCATCTTATCACACTATTGGTACCATATGTCTTTTTTTTTTTTTTTTCTTTCTAATGTTTGTCACTGCAACAGTATGAAAATAGATGGACCATGGTGTTGCCTGGAAACCAGTCCACTTCTCAGGAACACAGGCACAGCCTTGAGCTCAGGAACAGCTCATGAAGAGCCCACCTCACAGGCACCCTGGCTCTTCCAGACAGTTCCAGGAGGATCATGGGAACCTGATCATTGTACAGGGCACTTTGCTCAGAGACCTTTGTAAAGCCTCCAAAATAAGGAAGGTTGCTGCTGGTGTGTAACCTTTCTTCAGTTTACATGTACTTTATGTGCACCAATAGAATCTTACAATGTTATCATGGAGATGTAAACAAATGGAGAGAGCAGCACCGACAAATTCACTGCCATGTGTAAAGTAGCTAGTGTAGTTAGTGAGAAGCTGACGCGTAACACAGGGAGCTCAGCTCGGTNAAGCTGACACTGCAAACACTGAACAGGCCAGCATATTTGGAAAGGTGTCCTATCTACCAGTCTTTCAGTAAATCTTCCTTTTGCTTTGTGGGTAAAAATAAAAAAAAACAAAACAAACTTCCCTTTATTTGTCAGGTTACTGTTTGAATGGAATATTTTTTTTGCATTCATGTTGAGGCTGAGAGGTTTTTATCTATGTCCTGTCAGTCAGGGCTCAAGGAGGATTATAGAATGCTCTGCTTTCATTGAAGGCTTCTGCTGTGGTATTTTTTATTAGAATTCCCTGGAAACCAGGCAAGTCTCCTGACACTGTCAAATTACACCAGTTTCCACCATTCACATGGTGGGAACAAAAGCACAGAAAGAAACGTCAAGGAAGATGTTTCTCATTAATTTACTAGATTGGAACTCATGGCATTTTCCTGGAATTAGAAGGACAACTTCAATGCTGCTCTTTGAAGGCTGCACTCCCTCACCTCACCCCAGCTTTGTCCACATCCTCCTCACTCTTGCTTGTAGGAAGGATTTATATTCTGCTTTGAGGTTATGCTCCAGCACTCTGCTGTAACCCCTCCTTATAGCCTTCCCCATTCCCAAGAGAGAGGGGCTTTCTACTCTGTGGTCCTACAGGAATCTCATTTTCCCTGCAAGGATACTCACTGTGTTGTCTCTAGTTGACCTGTGTTGTGCCCTAAGCTGTGAAGTCCCTGAGGCCAGTGTTTACCGCTCTTTATATTTCCTGGAACTTCCATGACATCTGGCACATACATACACAAAAGGGCGAAAAACTTTAATAGAATTTATTTCAATCAATGAAGTCCCTTCTTATTCCATAAAGAGCTTAAAATGACTAATATATAAAATACAGAAAGATGTGATGTTAGTAGTAGATGGTGCAGAGAATGAAAAATATAGAGACAAACAGTTATGTAGGAAGAAGGCTAATGTCAGCCTCTACGCCGGCATTTCCTAAACAGGTGTTTTTGTTAAAGACTCACACAGCTGCTTCTGGAATAGAGCAGGTGGATGGCTGATTTCCAACATGGCATTTCTTTGTGGCCATGTCCCCCCAAGACTTTGACATGTGTTCTAGTTTAAACTATAGACACATCCGGCTAGAAGAAGCAGTTTAATCACTCTGCTCACATCTGAACTGTGGGAGAGAGATGAGCATCTGTCCTGTTTTAAATAGCCCTGGATAAAAGACCACTCTTTCCCTAACAGCAGTTCCAATATTTATAACCTCACAATTCTTCCTCATCTCTAAGGCAAATCTTCCCCTTCTTTCTCTTAGTTCCTTCACTCAACAGATGCAGAGAAGTTAACCATATTACTAGCTGTATCCCAGTTGTTTCCCCATTCCATCAAGTAATTCAAATGCCACTTATCTTCTCTCACATTGTTGATAGGCAGTAGACACCAATAAGGAAACCATAGAATATTAGTAACAATTTCAGTTACTTTGCAATTTTCTAATTATTGGCTCAGTAACATTGTAATTTTCTAATTATAGCCCTAGTTATGGGCTATGCTAAGCATATATTTTAATTGACCCTTGAAAAAGAGGTCCAGTGAGTGAGAACTAAAAACGATCTGATCATATCACATCCTGCTTCACAGGGAGTGCGATTCCATCTGTTGGCTTCTCTCCCATTTGCCACAGAAGATCCAACAATGATGTTTACTTGTTTCGCTTTCTGACTTAAATAATTCATCATTGTTGAAATGTTTTGAATTAAGCTGTATTCTTCAGTTATTTCTTTTCAATCTTGGAATAGGCCATGTGTGTTTAATCTGTTTAGTATGCATTACAGAATACTAGCAAAAAAAAAAAAAAAAACCTTCCAGGAGGAGACAGAATCTTAAAAGCAAAAAACATCACTTCTAGGGAAGGAACAAGTTACTATGTACATCTTTTTTTGTTTTTTTTTTTTTTTAAGAACATAGGAAGACAAAAGATTTGGCTGTGTCAATTTCTAACTGACAGGGTCATTAATAGCTTTTCTGTTTTGGGATATAAAGCTGTGAGTGAGTGCTGTCTCAGAAATGAAAAGAAAGTGGACAAAAGACATCTAGAATAGAGGAAGTGATTCTTAATAAATGCCACTACACTCAGAAATCAAAAACTGTGACTGGAAAACACAGGCCCTGAAGGAAACTTCATTAGAGTATACAAGTTGAGGTTATAGAAACTGGCATTATTTAGCAGGAAGAAAGAACATGAGAGTTTTTTGAGTTCATGAACAGATTTGATTTTGAGCAAGTAGATGCCTGAAGCTTTTTTATCCTATCCTCAGCTCTTGTTATGCCATCAGGCGGGTAATGGAACTCAAAAAAATTATATAATATTTCTTTCTGCAGTGGATTTGAGAAAATTTACAACAAAAGAAATGTAGATGGAAATAGGGAAATATAAGCCAGATAGAAATTGGGAAGTGACAATAAGAAAGGATAATAATATTAGGAGCATTTACTCTATGGTTGGAACTTGGTACATTATCTCATTAAAATCCTGGTAAGTATCACTCCATGTTGGTGAGAAACCTAGCTCAGATATTTAATAGTTAATAAACAATGTCAAAGTCGCACATCTTGCAGCAGGAAGTAGGGATTTGAGCCATTCTATGTGACTGTGAGGAGGGCAAACCACAGCCAAACCTGAAGGAAATCAACCCTAAATATTCACAGAAAGGACTGTTGCTGAAGTTGAAGCTCCAATACTTTGGCCACCTGATGTGAAGAGCCGACTCATTGGAAAAGACCCCAGTGCTGGGAAAGATCGAAGGCAAAAGAAGAGGGGAGCAGCAAAGCATGAGATGGTTAGATAGCAACACCGATGCAATGGACATGAATTTGAGCAAACTCGGGCAGGTAGTGGAGGATAGAGGAGGCTGGCGAGCTGCAGTCCACGGAGTCACAAAGTATTAGACACGACTTAGCAACTGAACAACAATGTGATTATAAGTCAGCACTTTGATCACTCAGATGTACTCTCTTCAAATTATAACATGGGAAGATACAGTTGTGGTAATTGAGACTTAGATTCTCCTCTGAGATTTTTGGCAGTCAAAACGATAAAGGAAAATGTAATTCTCACAATCAGAATATGGGAATATTTTTTCCCTCTAAGTTGTAAGATGCTTCATATTCAACTTTATGTAGGAAACACTGCATGATGTGGTAAACAATATCATAAAAGAATATCTTTTCTTAAAATCACAAATGTAGTGGCAGATTGCTTGGACAAGTCTTTGATGAAAGCTGAGGTCATAATACAGAGTATATTAAGGGCTGAATGGATGGGTTCTGCTGTGTGCTTTGACCACATTCAAAAGTCCCCTTGGCTTTTTGCACTCCTGAGGCCCCAGACCTCTTGCTCTCAACTCGGTGTCTTTATCCTCCATCTCGCTCTCTGGCCTTGATGCTGATAAAATAAAATTTCACATATTGAGGTATGAGGAAATTATTCTGGCTTGTACATGAGTTAACTTAAATTTCATGCTAACTAGAAAACAGCCTGTTTGTAGCCTATCAAACATACACTGTACATCTGCTTTAATTATTAAAGAAAAATGTTCACTGACCAGAAATAAAGAATGTCTATCTTAAAAGTAAAGATTAAATGCCTTCCTTCCTGGGATGCCATTGCTGGTACTTCTTCCATTATAAGACTCCCTTCCCAGGTGCTAAGGTCATACTGACTGGCTATGTACATGCTGCTCTGTTTTTCTGAACACTTTGAAGGAATGTACCCCTGACTTGTTTGATGTTCTTTGTTCTGACAAGACAGAAAACTATGCTTAAAGCCATGCTTCTCTGGAGCAGTTCCTCAGAGTTGTCTGAGAGGCTGTCCTCAGTTTGGCTCAAATGAAACTCTTTTCCATTCCTATTATAGACTGTTTATCATTTTCCTTGATAATGCGAGGAAACCAGAGCCTTACAGACATGTTCTCTCTGCAACTGTCTTGTTAACTTACTTCTTATTAGTGTCCCTCTACTAGGATGTAGAAGCTTTCCTTGTGGCTCAGCTAGTAAAGAATCCGCCTGCAATGTGGGAGACCTGAGTTCGATCCCTGGGTTGGGAAGATCCCCTGGAGAAGGGAAAGGCTACCCACTCTAGTATTCTGGCCTGGAGAATTCCATGGACTGTTGGGTCCATGGGGTCTCAAAGAGCTGAGCAACTTTTACTCTCACTTCACTCGCTAGGACGTAGGCACCAAGACAGCGTGGCCCCTGCCCAGTTCCTTTAGGTCTGCGTTTCCAGCTAAGGTAGTGCTGGGTAAGGATGCAGTGAGTGCTCAGAGAATGAATGAATGAATGAATGGGCATGTAGGTGACGAAGACTGGGACACACCTGCCGCCTCTGTCTTGAAGCCATGGTGTGATGCTCTTTTCCCTGCTCTCAGGAACTTAACTCAGTGCCTCTTTCATCTCAAGCACACAACTTTGTGCTTATAATCCCCCGTATTATTGGTTTCCAAATGACACTGGTCAGAAGAGAGGCTTGAGAATGAGGGAGCATACGGCCCCCAGGGAGGTCCCTTCTTCCATTTCATACCCCAAGACCTGAGTCCTGCCGGTACATTCCTGCCTCTGCTGTTGTGAGCGAGGCTGTGGGACAGAGGCGGGTGTGAGGGGCTGAGGTGGCCCCGACCCCACCAGACGGCTGGGCGTGTCTGAGGAGGAAGAGTGGGAGGTGGGCTGCAATAGCGTCATCTTTGTCCAGCTCGTCAGCAGCTGGGCACCCGTCCCTGAAACAGTGCCTCCAAAATGTTTTTAGCCTCAAAGCCATGTGTTGACAACTCCATCTTTTGTGCTGGCCGTTGTGCAGAAAAATATCACAAAGTTACATAAACTAAATTGTGTGGGCTCTTTTTCTTGAAAGAAGAAATAGAATCCCATACGCTGTTGGCTGAAAGGGAACACAAGGCAGAGAATATTTTAATAAGCAAGTCAAGCCAAGCCAGGGAATATCCATATAGGAAATTGGGATTTTAACTGGTTAAAGTGACAGTCAACCCATTCTTTTAGGAACATGTAAAGCCTTATCACTGATGATGAAGTCCAACAAAACATTGATTAGAGTTAACAGTTCCATCCCCACTTCTCTGGGGCCCCACTGACTGGGGAGGAAAGGGTTTGTTTGTGGGCCGGACGCCTGCTCTCTACTTGTGCCTAAGATGGGTGACCAGGATGCCCTGCCATGCTTTGTTGGGTGTGTGCCCTTCACTGTTTCCATCAAGTCTGGAATTTCTTGATGAAGCTCTGTGTCTCTGTGGAGGTTTATGTGTGGGGGCATTCAAGAACCAAGCTGTCAAAATTTGAGTGGTTTGTATGAGTGAAACAGTGGATGGGGAGAAAGGAAGTTAGGAGATAGTTTGGGGAAGGGCGGGGAAGCTTCCTGTGTTGTTTGCAAGAAATCCCTGATCTCTAGTGCTTCATTCTATTCTACATTGAAGAGAAAGGTCATTGAAAGTGGTGTTCCTGTGTGTGTGTGTGTGTGTGTGTGTGTGTGTGTGTGTGTGTGTGTGAACAGAGAGAGACAGACAGACAAATGACAGAACATGAATGGTCATGCCCAGATATGAAAAACATTCCTGTCTTTCCCTTCCCAATGTTAAATAGATCTTTTTCTTCCTCAGGAGGGTCCCATACTAACAGATGCTGGTAAAGCTCCTTCTTTACCTATTGATGCTTGCAGGAGAAAACCAAATACTTTATCTCCCAGAACTACAGTGGTCAGGCCAGGTTGGGCCATCCAAGCTCCCAGGGACCCTGCTGACCCCTCGGGAGGCCCCTGGAAGTGTAGGGGAGCCGAATGTCTGCGTGTCCAGTCTTCTCAGCATCCAGTGCTAGGCAGCCACAGGGAACATCCTCTGCATCTCTGCTCCTGACTCCACAGGGCAGCTGAGCCAATGACATGTGTGACAGTGTCTCTCCATCACACATGTGCCCAGGGCCCCTGCTTGGCTACAGTCCTGTCTCCAAGTCTGACCATAAGACTGAGTCACCAGGCCCCTAGAGTGAGTTGTGGGAGGTCCTGCCCTCCCCACTAGGAAGCAGAGGTCCCCAGAAGGGCAGCAGCCACTCCTGACCTCAGCAGGCGAGTGACAGAGCCATGAGGGAACCCAGGGCCTTCCTCTCTCAGGAGGGACATCAGGCTTGTGGAAAACGTGAGGAGGTTTCCCTCTTACTTTCATGATCCTGATTAGATGTGGCAGCTAATAGGCAACACAGCCAGGCCATGAATATAGATGTAAGAAGGACATTTCAGTAGGATTTCAAATGAGGGGCTAAGTTTGCACACATACTGGAGTTAATACTCCAAAGTAAGTGATTACTGTGAAGCTTCAGAGTGCTGTATAGATGCTCTCTTTTAAAATCTTCCACCCCTGGAAGGTTGGACCTGGCCAGTTGTTTGGATTTTTCAGCAAACTTGGCTCTTGGTTTTCTTCTTCTTTCCTTGATCCCAAAGACTACATGTTTATTGAGTCATTATTATATACTAGAAGCCGTGCTCAGTATTGAGAATGGAGATGAGATGAGAGAGATAAACGAAACAGTACTCCTCTCCTCCAAGAGTTTTGCACAGGAGGCAGAAATTTAAGCAGTCAACTATGACACAATGACAAGGGAGAGGTGGGCAGGGACCCCCGTGGAAGGGAGGCGGATGCTGGGAAGGACTTTCCAGGTGGGGGAACAGTGATGCTGTCTTTGGAAGGAGCAGTAGGAACGTCACCAGCCAGGCGAGGACAGAGAGAACTGCAATCCAGGCCGAAGGAACTCAGTGTGTAAAGACACAGCTTTGCAGAAAAGCCTGGTGTGCTTCCAGGTTCAGCAGAGCTTCTCCCGGGCTCTGGCCACAGAGTCAGGCAGCATGGCTGGAAGAGTGGCAGGGAGGTCTCCACGCCACACCAAGACAAACAACCTCCTCCCTTGGGGGACGGTGAGCCACAGGAGAGATGTGGTCTAGGAAATAATACAATTTGTTCAACTTAGAAGCATCATTCTATAGCAATGAGGAGGAGAGCAAGAAACCTGCTGTGTCTGGGGAAGCCTGTGCTACAGCAACTCTCAGCGTCAAGTCCACATGGACGGAGAAGCTCCGCCAATCAGACGGTCCCTGAAGTCTAAACCCTCGGTACCATCTGCAAAGCAGGCGCTGAATCTCACTGTGAGAGGAGGAGAGGGAAACAAACAAGGTACATCCTGGGTCCTTGAGGGGGTGTGTAAATGAAGAGCAATCTGAAGGCACGGCTACAGAGACCACAGAGGTATCCCGTGTGGCCTGCTTCTACTAGGATCTCACACGCATCCCAGAGCACGGGAGTGTCATGTACCATGTGGCGCATCCTACGACACATGGTACTTGTGCCTAATTTTATTGTTGGAAAACACTGCATCATTTAGCAGCATGTGCTCCAGAATAATTTGCTCGTCAGAACTAATCAAGAGAAGTACATTTCAAGATTTTTTCACTCTTCATTTGCAAAGCTTGCCCAACACATCGATACAGAGCAAATTAGACTTTCTGGAACATATTGTATTTGTAATCTTTGCGCTGGCTGCTATCTTGTGGTAAGAAAGGCGCATAAGCAGTAATTTCAGAACAGGGTAACAAATAAATTTAGAAGGGTCAAATGACAGGAGGAGAACTATTTGTTTTGTCTAATGAGGAAGGAAATTAAGACTTCAGGGAGAAGGGGAGAAAGTTTAATTTACGCAAAGTAAACATATACAAAGGCATGATTGCTTTAAAGACTGCCCACACGTATTCAGGGGACAGGAAGAAGACCTGTGTGTCAGAAGCAGGATGCCTGGGGCAGGAGCAGTGGGGAAGGATGGAACTGAAGTAGAGACAAGACTGACTTAAAGGCCAAATGCACCAAGGTAAGAAGAGGGGTTTTTCTTTAGGGGAGAGTGAGCCCTTCTGGAGACAGGAGAAGATGCAGTAGTGGGCTCACCTCCAGGGTGCTTTCACAAATGTTGTGAAATGTTACTGAACAACTCCCTTCAGGAGTAACTTGACAGGAGTTCCTGCCAAGCTATTAAGGGAAGATATCAGAAGGGCAGATGGACGTTGCACAGCTGTCACCTCAGGGGTGTGGGAGACTGTCCGCACAGTCTGCTTTTTCAGATCACCTGTCAGGACTCTGATAGGAAGGCACCATCTCAGACTTCAGCTCTAACAAAGGAGCCAGTCACTAGGGCTGTGAGCCTAGTCATGGCTACCTGGCATCAGGACAGAGAGGAACAGAACCAGCAGCAGTATTTCCCTTCTCTTATCAACAGGCCTGGGAAGGACACATCCAGAGCTGATATAAATTCAATTGCTAATAATCGTGGTGATGGAGAAGACTTAAGAGTCCCTTGGAGTGCAAGGAGATCAAATCAGTCAATCCTAAGGGAAATTAACCCTGAATATTCATGGGAAGGACTGATGCTGAAGCTGAAGCTCCAATACTTGGGCCACCTGATGTGAGGAGCAGACATACTGGAAAAGACCCTGTTGCTGGGAAAGATTGAACGCAGGAGGAAAAGGGGGTGGCAGAGGATGAGATGGTTGGATAGCACCACTGACTCCTGAATTTGAGCAAATTCTGGGAGATGGCGAGGGCCAGGGAAGCCTAGCATGTTACAGTTCATGGGGTTGCAAAGAGTTGGATATGACTTAGCAACTGAACAACAAAAAAACCACTTTTAGAAGACAACTTAGAGCAGAAATGAACAGTAAACTATTTCTGATTTGGCAATATAAGTGAAACACATCTGGTCTCTCTCTCTCTCTCTGTTTCATATCCATCCTCTGCCTCCCTTGAGAGGCAGAGGCAAGTTCACACCCTGGGTGATAGGTTCCTCCCCAAGTTTCTTTCCTGTCATCCTTGTGGTCACTCCTGTGATGTTTCTCACCTGTGGTCCTCAGCTGTCACTCATTCTCTTACCCACTGCACACTGCACCATCTCAGCACCTAGGCTATAAGAGGAAGGCCAGNCTGGGTGATAGGTTCCTCCCCAAGTTTCTTTCCTGTCATCCTTGTGGTCACTCCTGTGATGTTTCTCACCTGTGGTCCTCAGCTGTCACTCATTCTCTTACCCACTGCACACTGCACCATCTCAGCACCTAGGCTATAAGAGGAAGGCCAGCAGCGATGGTTTATTTTTTTTAATTTTTATTTTTTAGTTTGTTTTGCTTTACAATACTGTATTCGTTTTGCTATACTTCGACATGAATCAGCCACGAGTGTATATGAGCTCCCAATCCTGGCCCCCCCCCTCCCACCCCACATCATCTCTCTGGATCATCCCTGTGCATCAGTCCCAAGCATCCTACATCCTGCATCGAACCAGCGATTCATTGCACTTATGATATCATACATGTTACAATGCCACACTCCCAAATCATCCCACCCTCTCCCTCTCCCACAGAGTCCAAAGGGCTGTTCTATACATCTGTGTCTCTTTTGCTGTCTAGCAAACAGGTTTAACATTACCATCTTTCTAAATTCCATATATATGTGTTAGTATACTGCATTGGTGTTTTTCTTTCTGGCTTACTTCACTCTGTATAATCGGCTCCAGTTTCATCCACCTCATTAGAACTGATTCAAATGTATTA